>JASCZI010060549.1:49105-63688 GCA_036250425.1 Stylosanthes scabra
ACATAAACTTGACTGCTGGCGCATATGCGTGGGGTGACTTTGATGCTTGCTTGGGCTGAAGAGTAGACCACGCATAAGTGCTATACTTAAGCGTGAGCGTTGCTAACTCAATGCTCTTGACTCACGCATATACGTGAGTAGCTGACTGATGTCCACGCATATGCGTGGAACCTTAAATTCTGAACATAGCCTTGGTGAAGTATGCCACGCATATGCGTGGGCTCTTGGCTGCCTTTCACGCATATGCGTGGGTTGCTTTATTGCTCCTGAAGCTAAGTTTCCAGATTCCATCTTTTCAACCTGTTTTTCCTACAATAATTATAAAAATACATCAAAGTACCATGCATATAACAGAATTACAATTATAATATAAATTTGGCTGCTTTTCATAAATTATTGCATTAATATCACAAAGAATTGAGTATGATTTATCCTAGAAAACCTCTAAAGATGCTCATGCATCAATGGGCGCACAAAGCGAGCAGCTTCTTGAATCGTTCGTAGTACTCGTTTAGAGTTTCCCCGTGAAGTTGTGCAATCCTAGAGATTTCCTTTTTGATGGCATTCATCTTGGAAGGCCGGAAGTACTTTTCCAAGAATTTCTTCTTGAAGGTTGACCAATCAGAAGTTACGTCGGCAGGCAGGGTATGGTACCAATCCTTCGCCCTATCGTCCAAAGAGAAAGGCAGAACGAAGGCTTTCACTGCATCGTCATCACCACCAGTCCTTCTGGTGGTGGCACAGATAACCTCAAAGTCCTTGATGTGCTTGATGGGGTCTTCACCCAGTCTGCCACAGAATTTCGGCAGAAGGTTTATCAATCCGGACTTGAGTTCAAAGTTTGCGTTAAGTTCAGGGAATCTGTTGGGCTGGTTGTCGAAAGCTGTGCTTGCACCACCCAACTATTTGAGAGTTAGTCGTTCCGCCATGGTGGGGGTACCTGAAACGGAAGAACTAGATTGTGTATCAGAGTCGGAACTAGAATCAAAAGAATAAAAAGGATTGTTATTTAATGCCAGTCTCGCAAGTTCTGCTCGGCGCCTGGCTTGCCTTGTTCGGCATAAAGTTCGTTCAATTTAAGGATCAAACAACGGCGAACTAGGATCCAAATGCGACATTAGCATACAAATAACAATTCAAAAAGAAAAATAAAACAGTATGTACAATATTCACAGACAATAAAAAACAAACAAATATTCCGCTTCCCCGGCAACGGCGCCAAAAACGTGACACGCCCGCTCGGGTGGGGATGCTTTCGTCGTTGTAGTTGAAAGCACCTCTTCCCTCACGGGCTGCGTCGAGACGTTTTAAAAAGGTGTCACAGGGGTGCAACCAAAATACCAAGTATGAGACTCGGGTCGTTCTGCTCAGGAAGCGAAAGGGAAAGTTTATTTTTTATTGGGGTTGGTTACAATTGAGTTTGTTTGAAAGAATTTCGCAGTTTGAAAGCAGTTGAAAGCCGTTAAAAGCGGTAAATGACAATAATAAAAGAGTATCCCGGCCGTGGGTTGAAATACTGTGCATCCCTATCATTGCTGTTGTGTCCCGGATCGATTATACACCCCCTAGGAGGAACCTCTGCACATCCTTGATTAACTAGCTGTGAGGCAAAGGACCCACAATACCAGGTTCGAGACGAACTCACAAGGGTGCGGGTATGGCGTTGGAGTCAACGATCCAACCCCTTTTTATAATTGTTGAACGACTCTCTAGAGAACCCGCCGTCACTGGGGCAAGCTTGTTGTCACCAGGACCTCATGCGCTTATCTAAGCTGGCAGTGGAGTCTATGATCTAACAACCAGGGCTGAACGAACTCTTTAGGGTCCCCGCTGTCACCGGGTCAATCCTGCTATCACCGGGTCAATCCTACTGTCACCAGGTCCTAATGCACTTTTACTCGTTCTCACCGTGGTGAACCTCGTACTGTAAGGAACTGCCACTATGCTAGCAGGGGTATTCGGATAGCATTACGGGCTTAACCCGTTCCTTCCCCTTTGATCCGTCGGGGACTCGCAGCTAAGGTCATTTGCACATTTCACCCCATAGCCGAGACACTATGGGACTCTACTCACTAATTGCGGAAATCATAAAAGCGTGGAAATAAATCGGCAGCATAACAGTATGTAACATCGCAGTTTGCAGAAAAGTAAATGAACAGAAAAACGGTAAAGTAATTTGATTAAAACTGAAGTTTGACAGAATAACAGTAATATAAACAAACAAGTAATAAAAATAAAAAGTCTGGCTAGTGAATGGACAAGAAAACCTAAAATGGAACCCTAGAATCTAAGCTAAATGTGGAAGTGGGCTCTCTTGAAATGGTGAAAGGCTACTCTATTTATAGATGCTGGAATTGACCTATGCGTACGCATAGAAGCTCTGAATGGGTACGCATAGGTGTCCGTTCTGCCAAATAGGCGTGCCGCCCAAGGTCAGGATGCGTACGCATGGCTTCCTTGATGCATACGCATAGGCTCCAGCTTTGGCCTTCTATGTTTTGTTGCGTTCCTTTCGTTCCTCTCGCTCTTTCCGGCCACTTCCGCTCCGAACTTTGCTTGTTAAATCCTGAAACACTTAAGCGCACATATCAAGGCATCGTGCGGAACGGGAAACAATTCAAAACATAGTAAATGTTGGCCGAAATAGCAGATAATTACAATTACAACCCTAAGGAACTACTAAGTGCAATTAGACCTATTTTGCTAGTGTTTAAGTGATGAAGGGGTGATAATTAGTCAATTAACACAGTGAAATTACCCATCAGAACGGGTTTCATCAAACTCTATCAACGGTATCTGAGCTCGCGTATTCCAATGAATCTGAAACATCTGCTGCATGCTCGAATCGTCTGTAATAAGCATCTGTTGGAACCGCATCAGCCCGCCAAACACTACAACAGGACTCCTATATGATATGCTGCTTACGACCTTCGAAATATGAGCGTCTATATTCTGGAAAATACTATTTTGTAACTGAGAGAAACTTGTAAAACATGGTATGATATATGATGATGAACTTTCCGATACAAAAGAAACACCTTCTTCTGTATCGGGAATGATTTCACCATTGTAATATACTCGAACAACTATACCGCTCTCCATATTTCACCGTATATCTCCTATAAAGAATGAACTCTCGTTTGAGTCCTTCCTACACTATTGATCGTCTTATGTATAGCTGAAAAAAATTATTTTTAAAATGATTTTCGCATCATGCAAAAATTTATCCACCAATGAAAAATTTTCACACCATGCGAAAAACTTTAAATTTTCGCAAGACATAAAGCATGCTACTTTTTATCTTCGCACCATGCAAAAATCTTTTATTGAGTGGTTGCTTTTTTTTTTGCACCATGCAAAAAAGTTTTTCCCATACTAAAATAAAACACACCAACAACCAATATACACAATAATCACACATCCTAATATCATATAATAATTTTTCACCCGTTTGAATAACATCAACAAGCAATTAAAGTATACGGTAAATTTGTCTTTGTAATTTCTTAATAAAAGATTACAACAAAAAATTAAAATATATGTAATTTGAATAACATCAACAAATAATTAAATATACGATTAATTTACCTTCATAATTTCTTAAAAACAGATTCATCTTGCATTTTTTTAAAAAAAAAATTTAGGGTAATGTCTTTTATGTTTTGATCCTAATGTTTGGGCCAAATTTTAAATTGGTCCCTAATATTTTAATCGTTCTATTTTAATCTAAAATTTTTCAAATGAAATCAATATTGTCATTCAATTTGTAATTAATAAATAATTAATAATTTACGTCATTCCTGTAAATTAAATTAAGGTTAAATTAATTCATAGTTCCTTATAATTTCATGAAATTTTTAATTGTGTCGCTATACTTGTTTTCCTTTCAATTAGGTCCCTATCGTGACGAAAACGTTAGAATTAAAGAAAGATTTCATCTCTAAATTGAAGATATCACAAAAACTAATAGCTAACTCGCTAAATATGACGTTTCTTTTAATTTTATAATGATAAAATAAACATTTTTATTTTTCTTTAATATACTTTAAGCTTTCTAAAGATATGTGTTTGATTCAGGCAAGTTGAGAATATTTTCAAAAAATATTGATGAAGATGGTAAATAAAAAATATATTTAGATGAGTATAAGTCTTACGTAAAGTACAAAGTACGGGAATAATATAAAATTCACATTTTATAAATGTTTTTTTTTAATATTTATTGTTAATAGGGACCTAATTACAAATTTAAAAATGGTATAAAAACTCAATTGAAAAAATATATATATACGGACCTCATTAAAAATTTGACGCAATTATAGAGACTAGTAGCGTAAGTAAACCTTAAATTAATTAGTTGTTCATTTGAAATTAAATGATAAGAAAATATTGATTCCGTTTAGAAAATGTTAGGACCATTCAAACATCAATTTTGACAAAAAAAAAAAAACATTAGAATCAATTTAGAATTTAACCTAAATTTTGGGACCAAAACATACAAGACATTACCCTGAGTAAATTTATCGTATATTTTAATTACTTGTTGATGCTATTCAAACTACCTATTTTAATTTTTTATTGTATTTTCGAAAAAAAATATATAGTTGTAAATATCCTTTAATGTATAAGTTAAAAAAATTATAAGAATAGAATTTTTAACTAATTAGAAAATTGATTATTTGTTGCTTTATCTCCTAATTTTGTTTAAAAAATGGAAATTGGTAAGTTTTTGTTAATTTATTTTTTTTTGTGAGAAAGAAAAATAATTAAATTTCTTATTGATAAAACCATTAAGACATGTAAATATCAAATGTTCATTTATTTACAAATATTTAATATAATTTACGAATATTTATAACTTAAACAAATTAATAGATAAAGGATATTAATCACTTATTACAATAATAAAATAATGGTATGAAATTTTAAAAAATTATAAATAAATATCAATTAAAATTAGATTAAATAAATTATGCTAAGTTATTATTATTATTATTATTATTATTATTATTATTATTATTATTATTATTATTATTATTATTATTATTGGATTTTTCTTGCTTTTAATATTATTTCCATGTGAGCCATACAAGTTATCATTAGTTTTTTCTTACCTTAACTTCCAAATTCACCCTCAGTGATACCTATTCACTCTTACTCGCGTTAAGTGTGCTTCATTGTCATGGCACTCATGGACTTTGACATGTGCGATGCTATTATTCGCCGGTCAAAATCTTTCATTTTTGGCCACCACAATCTAATGCCCCATAGAACTCCCCATTATATTATATTTCACATATTTTATAAAATTATATATACTACAGGGTCATCAAGTCGGGCCCGAGTGATCCAAAGCTTGACCCAAATTCGAGTTCATAGTATTATCGGGTTGGTTTCATTTTTTTGCCGAAATCGGGCCAATATCAAATTAGTAAGAGCGATAACTGATTTTATAATTCTTTTTTCTACTAGATTGATACAATATTATTGGGTTTTGATGAAGTAAGAACAAAGCAAAAGCCTTATATTACTAGCATGAATTTATATTACTAGCATGAATATATATGTGGTCAGCAAAACTATGATATTAAACTTGTTATATGAAAAATTTCTTGGTGCGAATGACTTCTTAAGTAAAGTGATTCTTGATGCAACTTCCATTGAAATGAGAGTATGTGTTACTTCCATTTCATGTATTTTGGCTATTTTACTTAACTGCCCTCATTTCGAAAACTTATTTTTAGATTATCCTCATTTTGAAACAATTGACCTAGCTGTCCCTGTTTGACCACGGTGGCATCTGATTTATTTTACACGGCTAACTCGGAGGCGCTAAAGTGGTAAGCGTAATCTACAAACTCAGCTGAAATAATTTTTTGGGGTACCAATTTATTTTTTTATGATTGTGCTTATCGCTTTAGCGCCTCCAAGTCAGTAGCGTAAAAAAAATCAGCTGCCATCGTGGACAAACAAGGGTAGCTAAGTCAATTGTTTCAAAACAAGGGCAATTTAGGAATAAGTTTTCGAAACGAGAACAGTTGAGTAAAATAGCCCATGTATTTAATATTAAGAGGTTACGTGTTACTTTAATGCATTAACAGGGGTATAGCTTGAGAAGGGCTTTTTTATTTAAATACGCAAGAATATATGATTATTTCCTTAAATGCGCATGAAATAAAATAATTTCTAAAATACGCATGACCAATTTGCTTAGGGTGCCAGCGAAATGGATTTACATGCCATTTCTCTTGTGGCACCAGCGATATGGAATTGAAGTTTGGTGAAGAAAAACTAGCACCAATTAGTGTTTGTCAGAGATATAATGAAACATAATAGTGAAACTTTTGCACCAATTAAGGGTCTGGCCGCATAATGAATATAAAAGAGGAGGGTGATGGATGGTAGGAACTTTTTTTTAGAAAGTTTAGTTTATTCTCGACTCCAAAGAGGAGTTTAAAGGAACACAATGACCCATTTGGCATTGCCATCAAAGAAATTGTGCCCCATCAATACAAAGTATCATAGATCTTGTTCTATATTAACTCTAAGTAATACACCAAATCAGTGAACTAATATCATCCTATAACAGGAACTCAGGAGTACCAATATGTTAATCATCTCAGTGCATATACAATAACAATAATTAGCCCCTCATTCACTTACCTCGGGCCTTGTTCCACCACTTTCACACGCACCGAGCAGTTCCTATTATCTAGTGCGTCCACTCGGTTTCAAGTCACCATGTTGCAGAGTTTGGCCACCAATTAGAACTCACAATGCCTCCAACAGTTGTCCTCTTCTTGGGCTCTTGTCATCCATTACCCTCTTGCTCTAAATTTATTCACCTGTCTAAATACAACATTACTATGGATAAAGAAGTTAGCCATATTTTTCAACTTGTTCCTTAGGAATCTGAGTTACCAGTTTGTGTCTTCTACATTCTTCAACCAACGCACAATATCCTTTCTATCAATTACCACTGTGATGTCTTCCTCTATGGCGTTGACCTTTTCTAGCAAAAATTGTAGTCCAATTTCCAGTTCATCAGTATATTCTTCCTCTTGCAACTTCGTCCAAATGACTTCACCGAACCAGCACTTGACTTCCCCATCACCTAGTGTAACATATCCTCCAATCATATATTTGTTCGGATCTTCACAGCTCATAGTGCATAACCATAGCACCCATTTAGATAGATGATCTTCTCTTACCACTCCCTCATTCAATACATTAGCTCTACCACCTATCTGCTTTACTCCCCATTGGTTCACCAATGCCATGATTTCTTTCCAAGCACCCTCCCACTCAATAACCTCCTCTTCAAATATTTTCAAATTTCTATTCTTCCACACAACCCATATAACAGTAAAGTATAACACTGCCCATTTTCTTCTCTTCCACCTATCTACTTTTTGGTTCATCCAACTATCAAACTAGGTTCTAATGTCTCCAGAGCTCACCCACACTACTTTTCCAAAATTCGTTGTGAGCCACCACAATTTAGTAATATAAGGACAATGTATGAATAGGTGCTTAATTGTTTCTTTATCCGCATTACACAGTACACATACCTCGTCACCTTGTGGTATTATGCCTCTCCGCAGCAGCAACTCTTTTGTTTTCAATCCACCCAACATATAGCTGACCAGACCAGTAGTTCCACACGCGGAGGAACCAATCCACGCCAGACATTGTCAAAGATATGCTTAGTGGACGGGATTCCCAACTCCAAGCCAGCTGGAGCTGCAATACAAGACTTTGTTGTATGCTTTCCATTATCACTAAAGGTCCAAGCCATTCGATCTTTAACACCTGCAGAGAGAGAAACAGTATCTAATAATTTGTGAAGGTCTAATATTTGGTTACGTTACTCTCAAAGAACTCCCTCTGCCATTGGAGATTCCAGGCCCATTCTGTTCCGAGCCACACACCACAATCACTTACGATATAGTTTTTCAGGTTGGAAATCCTATAAATACGAGGAAACATCTCTTTCAACGACATATCACACACCGATATATCTTCCCAAAATTTCACTCTCCTTCCATTCTCCACACACATTTTCCACCCCTCACTGCTCAGTCTCCTCAACATCCTTCCACGGTCCATTGGACCTACTACATTTATGATCACTCACTTTCTCATGTAAATCAACATCATAGCAAGATGATATAATTTATGGATGGTAGGAGTTATTGTAATTAAACAATGTTACTATTGTAATATAAAATCTTATAATTAACTTTTTAATTATTTTAATTTTTAGTAACCACATGCATATTTATTAATTTATTATTTAAAATTATAATATTAATTAAATTTACAATAATTTTAGGGTCATAATAGATATCTAATCGATATTTAATAGATATATAATCGCACCGTATTATTATTATTGTAAGTAATAATTATATGTGAAAAAGTAATTTAACCAACCAAATCACAAGAACAATAATTCTAACTACAAATACTAAAAGATTGTTTGGATGACATTATTTGGCTAAAAAAAAAATTTTTCTGATAAAAAAAGATCTTTTTGCGTGTTTGGGTAATTTCTAATAGTAAAAGTAAAAGTACTAGTATAGTAACAGAAGATGTTTTTAAAAGATCTTTTTTACTTGAAAAAAAGATGTTTTTAACATAGTAAATAAAAAAAAATACTTTACATTACTGTATCCAAACATAATTGATAAATAAAAAGATATTATATGAGATATTCAAACATAAAATTACTTCTACTTTTGCAAAAAAAGAAAAATTAAAACAAAAATAGCTACAAAAAGTCTTTTACGAAAAACTCGTCCAAATAAGCACTAAAATTAGACAATAATTTTAAATAATAAATTAATAAATCTAAATGTAATTATTAAAAATTAAAACAATAAATAATTAAAAAAATAATTATTAAATTTTATGGTTGAATTATGAATGATGATATTATGAATAAGTAATACTATTGATAATATTAATAGTAATAACAATATTAATAAAACTTACTCTACCTTTGATAAATAATAATAATAGTAATAATAATAATAATATAAAAGACCAATAACAATACTAACAACCCTTACCTCCTCTTTTATATTAAGTGGGCGGCCCCATTTCGCCGCTGACAAATACTAATTGGAGCCAGCTTTTTCATTTGCCAACTTCAACTTCATTTCGCCAATGTCATCAGCAAATTGGTCATGTGTATTTTTGAAATCAATATTTTCCCCGCATTGAGAGAATTAATCATATAATTTTGCATATGTTAATGAAAAAGCCACTTGAGAAGCTTTTCGCATAGATATAAAATAAAAATATGATGATTCAAATATAATTACAGTTATTATAATATTAATTATGTAAAGACAATTTTAGATTGTTATGAGTAAAAAAAAAATCTTAGATTGTTATCAACAATTTTATATTTTTTATTTTCAATTTTATTATACACTTTATTTTCATATTATAATCATTAATACAAATTATAATTAATTAATTTATATTAATTACATAAGCTGAACTATAAATCAATATTTATTAAAGAATTTTTTGAAAAAATAATTAATCACACAAATTATTTATAATGATTACATAAAATTAATTATAATTAATTAATTAATTAATTATAACAATAATAGTCAGATATGATGAGTAGTGGTGCATTCTATTATCAGTCTTCATAAGTTTTTCTTTTACATGTTATTTTGGAAAATATATTATTTATTAAATAATGAATTTTTTTGCATTAATAATTTTTTAAGTGGAATTTATCAGTAACTACAAGATTATATTTAAATTCTTTTTAATAATTATATTGATTCTTTCTTATATTTTAAACATTACATATAGTATTTCATTAATTGATTTGCAACACATAAATATGTTAATAGATTTTAGTCAATTTTTTTTTATGGATAATGCTATTTGAACATTTGAACAAGTAAATTCATCAACCAAGTCCCTAACTAAGTAAACTTGCAACAACAACACCACTCGCTCTCACAAAAAAAGAGCGTCATACATCCGCTCTTCCAATCACAGCACCAACGCCTTCTTCTCCTCCTCATTTGTCGTTGTCGTTATCTTCTTCTTCGTCCTCCGTTCTGATCGTCTTCTTCTTCTTTCAATCTGCAACTTCTTCTTCATCTTTTTTATATTTTCTTCTTTGATGTATTACACAAAATATAAAGGTATAATGAACCGAAATAAAAGTAAATAATGCACTGAAAAAACAAAAAGCACAACCAAACTAAGGAAATCATATAAAATTAAAAAAATTGCACTGAAATATAAATATATAATGAACCGAAATAAAAGCAATAATGTATTGAAAAAAACGAAAAGCACAACCAAACTAAGGAAATCATGTAAAACTAAAAAATTTCGTTGAAATATAAAGATATAATGAACCGAAATAAAAGTAATAATACACGAAAGAAGAAGAAGAAGAAGAAGAAGAAGAAGAAGAACGACAGCAATGTAAAACAGAGAAAAAGAAGAAGGATGATGATGAGGAGAAAGATGTTGATGATGACGATGATGACGTTGACGCGGGGAAGAAGCAGATATGAAGGAGGAAGAAGAAAAAGAGGAGGAGGAGTGCTGATTGCATGTGCAAGTAGCACGAAAAACATCGTGCTAAAGGTGCGTGAATGATTTTACTTGGTTAATTAAATTACTTATTCACTTAGAATTATTATTTTTTTAATATAATAATCGTGCCTCAAAAATTTAATATTTTCATTTTTCCTCCCAATAATTATATTTTGCTACAATTAATTTTTTTTACTAAATAGCAATGTTTATTATTATTATTATTATTATTATTATTATTATTATTATTATTATTTGGATTGTAGAAGGAAATATTCAAAGTTAACCAATGAATTTTATATTTATCATGTTTAGCGTATATTAATAAGTATAATTATATTAAAATATATCATATATGATTAATGTTTTTAAATTTGCAAGTCAATTTATAATATTTCCAATAAAGATTCTTATTTGATAACCACGAGAACAGTAATTGGTTTTCATTGATATATATCAATATATGTGTAATACCTTCGTTCACTAAGAAAGAATTAATAATGTTTTGTGCGACTTTTTAGTCACGTTAATTTTTTCTCTGTTTAAAGAAAAAATTAATCATGAGATCTAATTGATAGGATGATAATGATGCTATTAAATTTTTATTATAGTAAATTTCTTTATTTTATATATTTAGAAAATAATTCATACAATTGATACAGTCGATATAATTCATACATTATTCATAATAAAAGAATTATATCAAGATGCATACAAAAGAATGATTTAATTTTAAAAATATATAAAAGAATAGACACTAGCGATGTATCACACCACTATATACACTAATTTTAATATAGGTGATTGCTATGATCCTTCTAAAATAAAGTATGTAAGTTAACATATAAAATTATGATTGGTCTATGTGTATATTTTGAAATTTCCCATTTAAACCCTCATTTATTTTTATTTATTATAAAGTATAGGAAACTTTTCCATGTTACAGTTTATTGCCTGTTATTCAATGTTTCAATGATTTTTCAGTAAACCTGTTAACTTTTGTCTTTTGCAGCTCCAACTTGTGGGCCTATTATTCGGTTTGTAGCCCATTTTTGGAAATCTATCAATCTTCTTGTAGGCTCTTCTTCTCTACTGCTTCAACCCTAAATTAAAATTAGGCAAATAACGTTGGCACTCCTTTGCAACCCGAAGATACTATTTACTCCACCGCCGTTTAGGTGTGCATCCGTTTTGACTAACCATTTTGAAGAGTAATCTAATATCGGGTTTGGGTAATTTTTTTTCCTGCTCTTCCCCATTCATATTCTGAAACATTAGGAGTTTTCAGCTACTTCTACGATGGAGAATTTCTGTGAATCTGTGGAAACAGTCGCAGCCGCAGATGAAGGGGATGATAATTATATTGAGTTGCTGGTTAGTTAATTTCTATTTGGGTATTTCGTTGCATAACCATGAATTATTTTTTGCCGCTAATATTTTTGTATTATCTTTTCATATATCAAAGAGTATAAAGTTTCGTGCCTTACTTTCTGAATCTTTCTTGAATGAATACCATAGTACTTTGTGCCTACTCCATTAAAATGTTGTTTTCGTCAGTTCAATTAGGGTGGTGTTTTAACTTGTATAAATAGGCTATTCTTAATTTAATAAACACTCTAATTTCTTCTATTTATAGTCATGTTAAGTTCAGTTCTTTATACTAGAACTCTCCCTCACCCTCAATATTTATTTCTCATGTAATACTGTCGTTTCTCACCCTTTTGTTATCTAAATTGCACTATTGTTCACCTTTTTTTAACAATTAATTAAAAGAATTTAAGAAACCATTACCACGGTGAAAGGTATACCAATATTATTTTATGGTTGATGATCATGATCCTTGTTTGCTGCTGTGTGCTATGAATTCTTAATTTGGTTGCATTTATATTCTTATTCCAAGCAATTTGACTTGTTAGATTTTTTTTTGGATATTTGTCATTGGTTTTATCCTTTTGTTTGAGATTATTATAGTTTTAATTTTACCTTTTTTGTGTTTTAGGAATGATCCCTTGATGTGGGTATCGATGCGGTTGTGGTTGGTAATGGTGATGCTGGTGATGTTTGACTATTACCACAATATTTTGATGACATATTTAAATAAACAAATCCAAATTTCACCGTTTGACTATTACCCATGCTGGCGTTGATTCCCATTGATTAACAATGATGAAGGAGTTTGGGTTGCCAAGTGGATGCAGCACTCGTACATGATGGTTACTTGAAGGAGGTAACTAAAAATAAAGCCTACTACTTACAGTTGTAGCATATGCGATTGAGTGTGTCCGCATTTTTTTTTCATCTGATGTGGTTATGTGTATTGGCATGATCTGAATTTTGTGATAGGTTAATGACGAAACTCGCATGAGCTTAGCACTTGAATTTGTTGTGGGAAACACAATCAAAAGGCAGAGGAGGTGCAAGAGATGGCAATATCGACTTGTGATAAGATAGTTTGCCGGGCCGTTGGGAAACTCAAGAGGAAGAAGAAGAAGCTTGCTGTCACGAAATGTCAACCTAGCCTAAGCATTAGTTTTTAGACACGGGATGTTAGATTCTTCAGTGTTTGAGTTCTAATATTTTGTGACAATTCTAATGTATTCACAAATATGCATGGATGTTCTACTTTCCTACTGAATTCAACTAAGATTGGGTTACAACTAAGTTTTAAGGTTTATTAGGTAGTACATTGGAGATTATATGGCGTACTTTTGGATGGTTGAGTTTCAAATATGAATGAATTTGTCTTTCTGAATCATGGTGCTTAAGTGTTAGTCTTTCTGTTAAGAAATCTATTTTGAATCATGTAAGGGTTACAGCGTTTTAAATATCGGAGAAGTTATGATAAAATTGAGTCATTTTCAATAATGCATCAATATGAAAGTTGAAATATAATTTATCACGTTGAGCTAAATTTTGATAAGAACCACTTAACGACAAACTCGATAACAATTTAAAAATGAAACAATCACTTAAGGTGTAAGAAACTAGAATTGCCAGTTTAAAAACAAATATATAACTTTGACATCAATAAAACATGGTTGCTAACTCGACTGATCTTGTACAAAATCAATTACGCAAATCCTTGTGTACAGGTACTATACCAATTTGGGCTTTACACCTTCCATGATTCTGGTCTTTTGTAATTACCAATTTACCATAGGTACCGACACATCATAAGAGGAATACATACTAGAGAAGATTTTCCTATTTTTTATATGGTGGACGTTAAATATGCTAAATATTTCAAATCCAAAAAAAAAATGGTAGATTAGTTGATGTGTTTTTTTATTCCCTCATATTTTTTCATATTCCCACCTTTTTGCAATTTATAAACCAGGTGATGAACATATCATGGTTCTGAAAATCGGACCGGACCAGCCGGTCGAACCGGTTGAATCGTCGATCGGCCTGAATCACGGTCCGGTTACTACTTGGAAACCGCCAGTCTGAAAACCGGTATCAAACCGGTGAACCGGCCGGAAACCGGTCGGTCGGACCGAATCGTGACCCGGCCGGTTTTTCTTTTTGCAAGGCAAATTTATGCGAAAGTGCAATGGAAGGGGTTCGAACACACGTCCTTCAACATGCAAAAAGCACTCTTTTCCACCAAGCTATGCAACTACATGAGAGTATTAACAAATTATTATAAATATATCTATAACATTTTTCTTAGTTAGATTATATTTATTTATTTTATCTTAACTTGAATTTACATTCATTTATTTGTAAATTAACTATATTTTTATTTGTATAACATCATTAATACATATTTTTTATTAAATATTTACAAATTAAAATAATAACACAATTTTTTTTACTAAACATAACTTATTTTTTATTTTTACTTTTTTATGATTATAAGATATTTACTAATACTATTTTTCAATAAATGCTTATATATTATAATATAATAAGTATAAATAATTAATATCTAAAAAATAGTTATTTTAATATAAAATAATTAATATTGGCTTTATATATTATACTTGAATGAGATTATAA
>JASCZI010060549.1:75809-94925 GCA_036250425.1 Stylosanthes scabra
TGATACAGTAACTCAGAATCAACCGAAATAAGAAGCAAACGATTCTAACCTAGATTTATACAATCAGAACGAAACGAAACGAAATAGGCACGATGATAAGTCAAAATCAACCGAAACAATAACTAAAATATCAAACAAAATAAGAAGCAAACAGTTCTAACCTCGATTTATGAAATCAAAATTAGATAACTCAAAATCAACCGAAACCCTAAGTCAGAATCAACCTAAATAACAAGGAAACCATTCAAAAACTAGATTTCTGCAACCAGAAATTGAACCTAAATATATGTGTTTTATGGATTTGTACCTTTCGATTCGTAGTGTTGTAGCTTTTGTCGATGATGGAAAAACGGCGTTGAAGGTTTTACTAATTTTTGTGAGCTTCTGTTGCTACTTCAATGACTTCGATTTTCAATTTGATGATTTTAAATCTTCGTTTCTGTTTCTTAACCTCCGATTTTGATGGATTTCAATTCAATTTGAGCGTTTTCGAATTTGAATTTGGAATGTTTTCGTTTCTTCAGCGCGTGAACGTGTTTCATACGTAATGAAAATCAAAGCAATAACTTAAGCGCGTGAAACACGCGCTTAGTGGTGAGAGTGGGTGTGAAATTGTTAACTTGCTTGGTTTTCCACTTGGTTAGTAAAAACCACTTGTTCAAATAACATGATTGGTTAAAATATAATCATTAGTTTTTTTTTCGTTGTTAGTTTTTATTCATACCTATGATATACTTTTTTCACTTATATTTATTTGGCCATTTGTTTTAGTTATGACTCATATTAATTTTAAGAATATAACATTTAGATTGATTTGGGATGATGAGTTAGAACTTTTTTAATTTTCATTGAATATATCATTTGGGTCTTATAAAATATGTCAATTATTTGTATAGTGATATAATGAAATTATTAACAGCAAAATTACTCTTAATTATCGTAGAATGATACTAATATCCCAAATTTCTCCTTATTTTCCCCTACAATTGTAAGTAATCTATTCAATGGTTGAGTTCAATTTTATATGCAAACTATCTTGAAAAATAATAAAAAAAATCTCAGTTATACATTTTAAATATATTTTTTTCGATCAGTACACATTTTAAATATAAAAATAATAATAATAATAAGGATAATAATAATAAAACATAATAAAGACACGAAGGGAAAATTTGAGATTAAGGGATTAGGAGCGGAGAGTGAAGAGAAATCTCTTGCCATCCAAATTCCAAAGATATAAATTTAATCAAATTGGAGTGATTAAAGGGATGGAGGGCATGATAGAACACCTACTATAACAAAGAGACAAAAAAACAACGAGTCATCGTAGTAGACAATCACCTCCTAGTTTAGGGTAAAAGGCTTGCCGGTCATAGAATTGTTGGTCGGTGAGATTGATATTGTTTGGCATGAAGAAATTTAGATGGAAAGAAAAAAGTGAAAAAAATTGATACTTTAATCTTTTTTTTTTTGTTGATTTTTAACTCAAGGATTTGATGAGAGAAACAGGAAAAAAAATCGAGAGAATAGGAATTTGAGGGAAGAACATGGATGTAACGGTGTTAGCCTGTTAGTATGAGATTAGAAGGTGTAATTTTAAATAAAGATAAAAAGGGTATACTTTTGTAATAAATAAAAATATGAAAAAATATTTATGAGAAATTAAATTAGAATTTTCAAAATATACACATTAATTTATGAAAAAGTTTTTAGCGATACGGTTTATCTGTATACCTGTAATCTGTAACAGTTGATTTTAATTAAAAAATTTAAAATATAAATATAAATCAAAATCAACTGTTATAAATTACAGGTATACCGATATACCTAAAAATCTTCCTAATTTGAATAATGCTATGTAATCAATATTAGAAGACTAATAAGAAGCCAATAAATATAATTAGTGAAATAATAAATGATAAAAAAGAAAAAAAAATAAAAAAAATAATATTCACTTTTTATTGTGTCCCTAATATTAGTTATGAGATTTTTTTTAATTGAAATTACAAATTAAAAAAACTAGCAGGTAAAATTTTTACCGTAAAATTATTGAAAAGCGGGTCTCTCTCTACCCTTCACACACCTGGCACGTGCACCTTCAAGAGTGAATTCTTCAGCTTCCGCATTCTTCACAGCGTACAATAGATTAGAGAAAGAAAAATAACAAAAGAAATCGCAGAATCTCCTTTCACTCAAACTAGGGTTTCGCATTTGCGGAGATGGCACTGTGCAGCCGAATCAGATCGGGGATTTCACTCTTTAACAAATTAGGATTTGCCGCTTCCCAGAGATCCACTCTCCAACGATCTCTCATTGCCCCTTCCTCTTCCCTGGTGAAAATTTCAACCTAAATCCCTTTTCAGCTGTTTAATACTTGAACGCCTCAAATCAATTTTCAGATCATTCGTTGGTTTCTGTAGATTTGGAATTTTCCGCTTTTTTTTTTCAGGCATTTTTTCCCTAAAATAAGACTAACGGTTTTCATCCCCCCCAACCCATGTTTTTGATCGCGCGTTCGCTGAAAAAGTTTTTTTTTAAGAGATTTTTTTAATCTGTTTTTGTAAGTTATTGTTACGTTGAGGCATGTGCTCGAAATGTATGATGAACCTACATTTCTTTACAGCCTGGTGTTTTTTTATTTTATATTTTGCTGTTGCGTCGTGAGGCATGTGTTTCAAATGTATGAACTTGTATTTTTGTTAACAGTCTGATTAATTATCATGATTCTTTGTAATCTGTATTTTTATTTTGTTGTTGCGTTAATGAATGTTTTTGAAATAGAAGAACCTCCTGCTTTTTGATGTTTGTGCTGAGGTTTTGTACTGCTGCATACTTGTTCATTTCACTGCTTCATGTTTAAGAAATGGTTTTTATTGGCTGCATTTTTTAAGTGTTTGTTTTAGCTTTAATAATTTGAACATCTCATGATATGGTTGCAGGTCTCCAGAGGTTATGCCAATGTGCCAGGTTCAAGGGAAAGCAAAGTTAAGGTAATTGGATATATTGGTCTCATATTGTTTCTGTCATAAATCGTTAATACACCTCAGCCTGATGTAGAAGAAATTGTGATCAAACTTTGATTGATAGAAGAAGAATATGTGAACTTATATCTGATTGAATATGAATCTAAATCTAAATCTAATTTCAATGAATTTTCATTTAGGGAGTTGTTTATGTTCATCATCTTTTATGGATGAATTCTTGAATTATATTTCATTTAGGTTGGATTGAGTTGTTCCAAAATTTTGTTTCATCCGTCAGTCACTGTGCTTGTTATGGATGTTTTCAGATCGTGTTTCTTTCTTCTTGTTTTTTAGCCCCTAAAATCCCGTTTTTCTTTTTTCTTTCTTGATTGCATCTATAGGTCCCACTGGCTATGTTTGGTGGCTCAGGAAACTATGCCACTGCTTTGTATATTGCAGCAGTGAAAGCTAATTCAGTGGATAAGGTTGAGTCTGAGATTCTTCAGTTTGTTGAGGCGGTTAAGAATAGTACTAAAGTTTCACATTTCATAAGTGACGTGTCTGTGAAGAAAGATATTAGAGTAAAGGTTATTGAAGACATTGCTGGTCAATCTAAGTTTTCTGATATTACGAAGAACTTCCTTGGTATGTTTGCTTCCTATGGTAGAATATTTTGACAAACTTAATTGTTACATTTACATAATTACATTGCTAATTAAATTCCAAGGAACTTTTGAATTTTTTGTTTGAAACATATTGCATCAGAGAAGTCAATACATTAGCTTTTCTTATACAGATATTTGATGATTCTTGTGTTTGTGGTTTTGACGAATGTTCTTCTTTAATGCCTTATCTTTCTCTCACTTATATTGTGGGAAAGGGATAATATACATATTGTCACACAGAGAGATTGAACAGTTGTGTTGCATTTTGAGCTTCTTTGATTCTCTCTTCTCCCCATTTTTTGTTTTGCTACTTTGAAGGATTCTCCTATTCATTTTGTTTGTAATTTTTTACATGAGAAAAGTTTATCCAAGGCTTTTATAGATCAAATTTAACTAAGTAGTTGCCTCTCATGCATGCAAGCAATTGTAGGAATTTAGTTAATTAGGTATTTATTCCAGGCTCATATACTTTTTAACAGCTAACAATATTATAAGCTTCATCAACTGTATTTTCTCTTAACAATAGTTTTCTATAGAAATTGAGCAAGGTTGCAGGGTACACCAACCCACCAAACAAAGTATTCAATAAATATTCACCCAACACCCTTAACATATTCACATTTTATGTTTTTTCACTTCCTCTAATCCTTGTTAAATTTCTACTTGAATATTATTTCATTTCAATTTTGTGTTCGTAGCTGTACATATTTTCTCACAAACTTTTTGTAGTCATTTCTCTTGCATTATTTTACATTTGAAATTATTCTCATGTTACTAGACCACCTACCTCATGCCAGCCATTCAATTCTTCTATTAGGTTTTATGTCTCTATCAGTGTCTTCAATTTATTGCCATTCGTTAATGATTAAATTCCAATATTTTGTTTAATACATCTGCATCTTTTCTGTCCTTTGAATGCTGGAAATAGACGGCCTTTGCCGGGGTTGCTGGAAAGTAGAACCTCTATTCTAGCATTAATAAATGTGGTCATTGAATGCATTGCATTAGAAGATTAGGGATCATGTTATACTAGTGCTAAGAATTTTGAATTATATACTAGTGCTAACATGTGGCACTGTGTGTGTCATTGAGCTTCACAAATTATGCTGGATTATGACTTTCTTAATTCTCAGATTAATTCACATTTTTTTTTTGATAGTTCAGATTAATTCCCATGTCTTAGTATAAGGTTGATATAAGAAATTTTCAATATGGTGATACGGTATTAAAGTTTTATTTTTATTTCAGTATCCTATCTTGCCATTTAAAGTACGAACATGATGCCATTATGCAATAATAGTTTGATCTTGGTCATCAAGGTGATATATATATACATCATGTTACTTGGATGTTTGCTTCTTGTTGCTTGTGAAGTTCATTAGCTTCTTGGCTGTCCCTTTTAATACTTAGAGACTTCGTTTATCTGATTTTTGTTAAAATGCTACACCATTTTTCTGACACTAAAAGTTTTGATGAATTTTTCTTTGTGTAAAGTCATTGTTGCTGAGAATGGGAGGCTTAAAAACATTGAGACTATTGCAAAGAGGTATAGGGAGTTGGCAATGGCATACAAGGGAGAAGTGAAAGCCATTGTGACAACAGTCATTGTAAGTAGTTGTTTTACGATTAGTTTCTGGCTAAAAGGAAATCCGACACATTACATATATGTACTTTGCATTGCTGAATTAGTTTTCTTTCTCATCAGGAGGATTGGATTATGTGTTCTCTAATAGAATGAACTTTAATAGACAATTAACACTTACATGTAATTTCTGTTATCAATAAATGTTCTTCATTCCACAAGCATAATATATCAGAGAGAACATTGTATTATATTTCTCTGCTAGGTAGTTTCGTGGTCTGTTTGCATGTGAATTACTGTATTTGTATCTCTATGTATGTATGTTCGTTCCTCAGAAAATTAATTCATTGATTATATTTTAGTATAATTGTCTTTTTTTGATATTTTCTGCTGATTATATATTACTAGCAAAATTTCAGTCAATGTGTTCTATGCATTTCATTTTGGTGTTTTTGCGATATATTCAGAGAAAAGTTTGTTTTTCATGTGATCTAATGCTATCCCATAAAACCAGTGTGAATAGTAGTCACATTTTCTATTTCTAATTTGCTATATTTTTGTTCCAGCCTCTCCCTGCTGAGGAAGAAAAGGCACTAAAGGAGACCCTTCAGCAGATGTTGGGCACTGGGGCCAAGGTTCATCTTGAGCAGAAGGTATCAGTGTGATCCCCCCATTTTTCTCTTCCATGTAACACACACAAATTGGTACCTTATATTTTTAAGAGACTATCCCGGATAAATGAGGAGTGTTGTTGCCTTCCGACAGCTAACATAAAACTGTCACATCCCCATGCAATGATGTCTTTGGATCCATGGAGGATAAGTAAAACTTCATTGCATTCTAATGCATGGACATGATGCTATTGCGTGTTCGATCCGTGTAGCTGACTCCACCTAGTGGGAAAAGACTAAGTATATATATATATGTGTGTGTGTGTGTGTGTGTGTGTGTGTGTGTATATGTATATATATGTTTCTATAAACTTGGGGAAGAAGACAAAATCTTAGCACAGTATGTCTAATTGGATTTCTCTATTTAAATGTTCTGTTTATATATCAGAAGCAATTTTGTGTCTGAAAGATAATTTTTTTTAAAGAAAAAGTTAATTTAAAAAATAATCTGTATCTAAAAAATATTTAGAGGTGATTTTTTTCAAGCACTTGCAGAAGTAGCACAAGAACACTCCTATTGTCTTCTTACTTCAACTCATCATTTTTCTATTTGTTCCCTTCTTTCACCCAGATTGATCCAAGTATACTTGGTGGATTAGTGTTGGAATTTAGCCAGAAGGTCTTTGATATGTCTATTAAGACTCGGGCGCTACAGATGGAGAGGCTTCTTCGTGAGCCCATCAGTATCGCTGACATCTAGAAGACCACAATTATCTCCTGAAAATCTGTGTCAGCATGCTTTAAGTACCAAATTCTTGTTCACTATATAAAAAAAATTGAGTTGATCTGGATTTGTTTGGGATGGAATGCCGTCATTTTGCAAATAAGAGCTACCTCATTTCCAGCTTCCTGTTAATCTTAATAGTCATCTCAGTGTTTGAAATTTGAATGTTATTTGATTTCATTTTAACTTAGGTCTTAATTTGCTTTACTCTTTTTTTTTTGGTATCTACTTCACTCATGCTGGTGAATATTTCTTCCTGACGCAAGAAGAAAATAAGTAGCTGTGGCCGTTGGCTAGCTGAAAATCTTGGTAATTTTGAGTTTTGGATGTTTTTGGATCATTTCTGTATTTCCATTGTTTTACTATTTTAACTAGAACTATAATATCACAACCATGTTCATTGACAGCAAGTGATGAATATAAGTAGAGAGACATCTCTAGAAACTAGAAAGTTTGGCTGAAGATTGCTAACAATCCGCCACCCCATTGAAAAATGAGAAATTCTAAAGGATATTAAGCTCATGTTAACTATTATAACACAGTTAAGGAATAGAGAAAAAAATACCAAAAAAAGGAAGAGAGAAAAAAAAGATATAATTATTCGGCCAGCACTCCGGTGATGAAACAAAGATTCCTCATCACATGAGGAAATAGGGTGGTTTGTTGTAGTTTTAGGGTGAATTTTAGACTGAGGCTGGCTAAATGAGGATCGTGATGATCCTCGTACGGTCTGAGACGGTTTCGAGGTCTTTCATGCTTTTTGGTCTGCCCCAGTCAAATGTTCATATTTACGCAGTTTACATTGTGTCTTGAGTAATTATAAGAGACACCCCGTTTTGTTTCTTTTATGGCAAGGAAATATCATGGGCCAAAAGATGAAACAAGCCCACTTTGGAATAATAGTGCCGTATTATTTAATTTCGGAACGTTAAAAACAACCCCCTCATAACAACCCAAAAACATTACATATCAGTGATATTTTTGGAGTGGTTAGAAGATTAAAAAATAAATTTATTATAACCTATTATATATAAATAGGTCGGCCTATTAGGTTTTATAAGTTTTACAAATTAAAGAGCCTAAGTCTGGTATCTTTAAGTAAAAAGACTTTCAAAAAAACTTGAGTCTGATTATTTAATAAATAAGCTTGGCCTGTGTGAAACTTTATTAGGCCGGAACGTAGGTCCTTGATAGGCCGCCTGACTTGTTTTCATCCCTAACTCCAAGACTCTCTGTTCCAAAAAAATAACTATTTTTTTCCTGGACTAGTTTCATTTTAGAGTAAACACCAAATTCAATCGATGACCATTTGGGGTTTGAATATTACACCCCCTAATGATTATGAAACCCCGCCCAAATCAATCCTTAACGAAATGAAAAACTTAACAAACCAACCCTCGTAGCAGGTTGCCAAAAGGTAACCATAGTGATGTGTCGATTTATATCTAGTGTGTCAAATATCAGTGTCAAATAGCATATCGTCACACCAGTCTTGAACTGACATGTTATAGTTTTTTCATTTTGTCAGGAACTAATTTGGGGTTTCATAATCATTAGATGCGACACGTCATTATTTTTTTAATATTTTTTTGGTGAGCTTTTTTTTAAGACTACTTATGTGTTTTTATTTTTTATTTTTTCTGGACTAACTCTCCCTTTTTTGCGTCTTTGATACAAAAGCATTTTTTTTCCCACATTTTAAACTTTTTTATTTTTTGGTAGGACAGTATCCTAGGCCCGGCAGGTCAGACTAATCCCTTAAGCCATATCGAAAACTTATTTCTTTTGTCATTGTCTCTGCTTTGTTTTTACCCATCTTAGTAAATCCTCACAATAACACGGTTCAGCATGGCCCACATATGAAATTTGTGCAAAAATAGGATGGGTCAATACACTAGAAACCCAGCTGATAATTAAAAAAAAATCGGTTTTTATCGTCTCCCTCGCCTTTATGGTATTTTGGTTTCCCACCCCAAAACGGGGTGCCATCCATAATTCTCCAGAAGACAATCAACGTATTCGGCGAGTAAAAAGTAGTTTGTGACCAACCTTACACCACACACGCGTCAACTTCTGGAGGTTGACAGCTATGCAGACCGTACGAGGATCTTCACAATCCTCATTAAGCCAGCCCAGGTTAAAATTCACCTCATTTTAGATGTGTGTTATGTGTGGAGAGAAGGGGAACAACATCATTGTTAGATTGATTAGAATGAGTGATTAAATTGTTAATATAAATAATTGTGGGCTTTTCTGTATTGGGCCATTTATTTTTTATTGGAAATTGATGATTTCTTACCCATATAGTTTTTTTTTAACACTACACATATAGTTTTTAATTATACATGAGTTATCTTTTTACATTTTTGTTTTGGGGTTAGTGAACTTGAAAATTAAGATAGTTAGTTAGAAATTAAAAAAAAAAGTATGGATCGTGTAGATTTCGCTACATGATATAAATCACTTTGGAAAGTTCACAATTTGCAAGCTATAAGAGGGAAGTTTAAAATGCAATACCAAAAAAGGAAAATAAAGAGGAAGTGAAAATGTGACAGCTGTTATATTTTTTAATTGTTGGTGATTACTTTTATTCTGTTTGGATGATAATATTTTTCAATTTCGATAATAATTTTTTCTTAATTTTGAATGATAACTTAATTATTAGCTTTTTAAGAGCTCCATAACGTTGATTCTATAGCAAACCCATATTAAAATTTGTATTTTAAACTACTAAATTGCTTCATTTACTTAAAATAACAAGCTCTTGTTTTTATTTTTTTTAAACTCTAAACTTGAATTAAAATTTAAATTTAGAATGATAAATTACTAAATTGCTTAATATTTTTTAAACCTTAAACATGTATTATCATTAGAATTTTAAATTGTTGAATTGCTTCATTTATTTAAAAATAAAAACTTTTAAATTGTGTCAGTATTTTATATTTAAATTTTAAAATTTTAAAACAATTATGATAATTAAAAAAAATTAAGAATTAAAAAATTCTAATGTTGACACCTAAACACATAAATTCATCAACAATTTTATTTGCACACTAAAATTAGCCATTAAAATCAGCCATCAAGTATAATATAAATTTCATACAAAATATAGTTTAATTCATTTTTAATATGTATTTTGCATTTCAACATGTATTATATATTAGTGGCTGATTCTGATGTACACCTAACATAAGCCTAAATTCATATACTCAATCTTAAATGCCACATTAGTAGAATAATTTTCTAATTGTATTACTATAAAGATAAAAATAAAATATAAAGATAAAAATAAAGAAAAGATAAATATAAATATTCTATTATTTATTTCTTTTTTTCCTTTGTTTATTTTTCTTTTTACTAGGTCATAGTCTTTATTTGTTTTCTTTATTAATACCAAAATTTTGTAATATATGAATTTGACCCCAAGAATAAACTCCCCTTCAAGGATAACACAAACAAAGCCACACAAATGATCTATAAGAAGAAAGTATGATCCATCAACAATAAAAAATCCCTCCTTATTTTTAATGTTTATTTTAATTATATAAAATATTTAAGATATCTTTTTAAATTTAAAAAATAGTAATATTTACTATTTTTAAACTCATCTTAAGGATATAAATAAAAAATAAAGTTGGACACGCGGACACGTGATGATATTTTGGAGTCTCAAGTGTGTCCGAACAAGTATTTTGTTTTTGTTTTTTAAAGGACACGGATGAGACACGGAAGACACGCGTGTTGAACGAATGTCCGTAAGTGTCGTATCCAAAAAGTGTTCGACACATAGACACGCCAATAAAACGAAATGAAAAAGGATGGTTATAATAATAACTTATTTGAAGTAAGAATTTGTATTTTATATGGTTCTCCATAAGTGTTGAATGGAGTTCAGGAAGAACCAAAGACCCAACTTGTTGAGCTAGGAGAGATACAGTGGGAAACTGAAAAAAAAAAAAAAAAGCGGGCCAATCTCCCTTGGACACATTGGTGATGAGGTATGTCTCAAAACTCAAAGATTGGGTTCGTGGCTGAGGGCGTGGCCCAGCGGTGGAAGCTTTGCTTCCCATGCAGCTACATACAAAAGGACCAAGGATCGAACCTTGGCAAGAACTTCAAAGAAGAAAAACGGGTGTGTGCGTTGTGTATGTGTATAGTCTAGGATTGGAGCTGTTGTCCAATCCAACCGTCCAAAAAAAAAAAAAAACGACCCGGGTTCGAGACGAGGCAATTACACTCAAGGTTATAATTTGAGTGGTGATTTTCAATGCCTTACAACAAGCGCATCTGCATCCGAACTCAGGAGTGGCCGAGATGAAGGTGAATTGTTGGGTGTGTGAGTGTGTAGAGTGGGTGCGTTTGTGATGTAATGTCTATGATTAGGGGCTGTTGTCCAATCCACCCGATAAAAAAAAAAAAATTCGGAATTTTCTTCAATTCAACTCTTCTAATTTTCTTTGTTTTTTCTTTCTTTATTTTATGCAAACTTCTAAATTCTAAATTTTTAAACCCAGCATTATAACACACCCAAAATCACCATCTAACTTAACAAAGTCGAATAAAATTTACCATATTTCTCACAAAAACACATCATATTCCAGAAACACAAACCCAATCCTTCCAACAACTTGTGATCTCTATCAGCCTTCAAGCACTCCTTCCAAATAACAAGCAATATTGCACAAATTTCATTGTCTTTGAGAACTTGGAAAATCAATGTTCCATAAAAAGATATTAGAACACCAGATAGTTTTCCTATATGTTGTATTTATTTTCATTTTTCCCCTTTATTTATATTTCGTATCAAAACTGACTTTCCTTCACGTTGTACTTTCATGTTTGTTCTTTCTAAGTGGGCTCACCCTTTAGGCCTTTTATTCATGAGTTTATATTAAAGTACCACGAACTTTTTTTAAATTTGAACCTTTGGATATATTTGGTAACAGTTACTAATTAGGAATGTAATTATGTTGTACAAAATTAAAATCACAGGAATGTATGCCCAGACCCAGATGAGTTATTTTTCTTGTCTTTGTAACAAAGTAGTATGTTGCTTGGGACACCCTCATAAGCGTTTATAGTATTTATTTATTTTATTTTATCGTTTTCTTTTTTCTAGGACACCTGTAGAAAGGAAATATGATGCTTTTGAAACATTTAAGTAACTTGAGAGATTTATGATTCACTTTTCTCAGAAGATTGTGGAAGTATGTGTCACATCAGGAATTGAATTGGAAAGAGTTAATATCACTTTTCGATTACTGTTTTTAGGATAGTTCTAAGAACCGATCTTCGAATCAGTCAGCCTACGAAGTTATAGGTTCAATCGTTGGGTCATTGGTTAAACTGTTGAACAAATAAAAAATGCTAAAAAATGTAAATTATGAAAATCTTAATCTTACAATTTGAAATATATGTCTTTAATAATCATAAGAGTCTTAATTCCAAATAATAACTAATACTAAAATACTAAAATACAAGATAATTTAACAGTTTTGAGTTTTGACATAAGAACACACCAAATTGCAAACATACAACATCCATCAAAGCATAAAGTTATAAACTATGCCCAATGAGTAATTTTAAAATCCGCATTTCTTTCTTCGTCGGATAAATATGTCGCTTGGGTGTCTTCATTTTGATTTGCATTTTCCATAGAGTTACTAGCTGCAACATCTTAATTATCTTCCAAATCCAATTGATCTAACATTCAAATAATTTTTTACAAATCAATAGCAAGTTAACAATAATATAAAGCATTTCTAAAACATATCTTTCAAATTGACCCAAATAATAAAAGTGAGGAAAAAATTATCAAAATACCCTATTTCATAAAGTGGGATCAAATTCTCCTAGTTTTCATTTATGTAATACATAGCAGGTTGAAATGTATTATGAATGGTACATAATTCATTGGCCCCTACCACGAATTACGTGTGAAATAGGAAACATATAATACGTTGCAGCCTGCAACGAATTATGTTCAAATGCCAATACGTTTTGGAGTTCCACGGATTATGTGTAAATTTAAAATCTGTGGGAACCTAAATGGTATTAGGCCATTAGCTATGGGTATAAATATAAGAGGTGAGGGGCATTTGTGTTGGAGTGTAGAGAATGATGGATGGTGAAAGTGGAGGAGAGTTTTTCCTTGTACTAGTGCACCACAATGGAAAAATAAAGAGATGAACCAGATAGGATGTGAAATTCAAATTTGAGCGTCCAACCAATTTATTTATTACGACGAGAATCTCGTTCGTGGATTTGCAAGCGAGTATTATACGCAAGTTTGGTTTAGATGCGAGAAAGAGACTTAGGCACATTCAATATAAAGTTCAGTTACTGTTGTGTCTAATGGAGTCAAGTATTACAGCTTCAGCAGTATCCAAAGGTTCGTACCATTGAGCTGTATGTTGCGATAGAATATGTGGGGACGAGCTTAGGCGGATTGACCTCGCATCTACAACCAGTTCATGTCGGGGCTAGACATGTTCCATTGCCCGTACGTAGTCTGGCGATGGAACCTGTTGCGTCTCTGTCCTCTGATGTTAATCTACACCAATACAATGATGATGCGTGTAATTTGGGTGATAATCGTTCCTTTGGCTAGCTTGCGCTTGCAATAGACATAACGCCTCAACCTCCGTTTCTACATATTTGTCATGTAGATCCAGATGGTTGAGGAGGCTCTTAGAGGAATGATTTTGATGATGAGGAGCCCGCTTTGATAGAGGGTGACAATGATGATGGTGGGGGAACCATTCCTATGACTCGGGAGGGACCGTCGAGTACTGGGACATAACAATACCCTCCTAACTTCTCCACACTGAATTTGGAGGTGGGATCTCGTGTTGGTCCTGTTGATGGATATTCTGGCACCGGTGGCAGAGGTTCACAAGGTTTGCATGGTTCTAGTGTGACGGTGGAGTTTCAAATATGTCAAACATTTTAGAGCAAGGAAGAGGCTTTGTTGGTTATGTACTCCTTTAGACCAGTCAGGAATTCCAAGTTAATGAAAATCCTGTCGTGAGTATAATCCCAATCGGTGGTCCAAGAGCGTATCGAGATTTAGAAAATAGTGTCACAAGATGCAACAAAAAATTACTGAGAGTATCGCACTCGAGTTGTTCTCCCTGAGAATTGAAAATTAAGACTTACGTTTGGTTGTGAAATATTTGGGGTTGCAATGGTTCTGGTTTCAGAACGGAAAAGAGAATGTTCTTGCTGTAAGGATTAAAAAGTGCTTGGTCTTGAGTTGAAGTTTTGGTGTCCCTATGATCACTACTAGTGCCAGTTGTGAATGGTTGTCACATGAAGAGTTAACCCACTCTGTCTAATGGTCGAGATGGGGGGGGGGATTAATCCCGATCCGTAAGTTCTAAGCTACTTACTAATACGAAAGACCAATGTATTAGTGAACTCGAATAATCTATCAAGTTCATCTCATTAAGACCTACTCATCACTAGCAAAAGTCTAGCGTCAACGGAAATAGTATTAATCCCTCCTCATCTCCATTAGAATCTTTAGGGATTAGCTAGTGGCGAAGATCATCCACACTACAACCCATGACCAAGGCACAAGAATACTACTCCATAATTACGAGAATCATAACATTGAAAACATGGCAAGCATAGTAAAGAGACATGATGAATAATAAAACAAGAACAAGAGAGCTATAATTGAGAAATAGATGAAGAGAGTAATAACAATAACATTAATCAAACATCAAAACATTAAATTCATGCAAATGTTTGGCTAGTGTGGCTAGAGAATGGAAATCCTAAGATTACTAAACAAAAAATGGTTCTCAAGGGTTGTTGGTTGATTGTGTAGCATCCGTCCTTTATATAGATCTCCATTTGGCTTGAAATTCCATTTTTTCCCTTCAAAATTGAGTGCTGCCCACGCACCGGTGCATACGCATGCATAAGTGCGTACGCACAGGTGAGAAAACGTGACTTGCACGTCACTCCAGGGTGTGTGCATACGCATCAGGGGCATGTGCATACGCATATGGACACATATATACCATTTTGAAGCTTTGGATATTAGCTTTCTAATGGCATTGGAACCATGTCATTTAGATCTCTGTAACTCAAGTTATCATTCAATTACTGTGAAGAGGTCATGATTGACAGCTTTAGGAAAACTTCGAGCACCAATCTTTGGATGCGAATTTCACATAGAATCACTTAGAACTGGAAGAAGTATTCAACATAAAAGTTGTAGATATTGAATTCTTCTTTCCAAAGAGTCCAAGTTTGTTCTAATCCAATGCCTACAATTTCTTTTCTCCTCTTCTCATTATTGCTCTTTTTGCCTTCCTCAGCCACTTCCACTACAATTCAAACCTATCTAGTCCTGAAATATTTGAACAAACAAATCAAGGTATCGAATGGAATGTGGATTCGATAAATTCATATCAAAATATGGCTAAAAATGCATGTATTTACAAATTAAGCTCTAAGGAACAACAATTCTTGAATGTACTAATTTGCAAGTATTTAAGTGAGTTTGGTTTGATAATTTGCTTAATTATAACATAAGATAAATCATAAAAAATGGGTTTATTAGCTAGCATTGAAGAACTATAGCATCCGACGTGTGGTTAAGTATAGGGTGTTGAGTCAGATAATGAGAAGTACCAATGTAAATGCAAAGGAATTCAGGAATGGATGCAATTGGTTGATTAGGGTGACACATCGGCGGAAAAATGGTCATTGGGAGGTGAGGAGGTATAGCGGCCCCCACACCTGTTTGGCCACAAATATTTTCAGTGACCACAGGCAGTTTGAGTACAATGTTATATGTGACTTTATATTTTCGTTGGTCAGATAAGATACAATAACTTAACAGCTACAACGAAAGATAATCACCACAGATAGCTAGAGTCTATTTAGCTGCACCCTATACCGGACCACCCTTAGGTCCCTCTCGTTGGAGGTCGGCAAGTACCTGTCCCACCTGTTAATTTAATGTATTATAAGTCCACGTAATTTTCAATCAAGCATAACAAAAACTAACTAAACTTCAAATAAGGACTGACAAACGAAGGAATACCTGGAAGCCAGCAGCCGTGAGAACTGCTCAAATGCGTGTGGTCTAAACGTCAGGAATCTTCAGAATATCCAGCTCTGTAGTAGTTGCAGCGGACCCGCCCATTGCACAACGTTGCGACTGGTGCACCGACAAAGGTTCCGATACAGCCAACCCAGCGCAGCAGAACCCCAACTGTATTGGCCTAGGTCATCCAACGGGGCTAGGAAAGGCAGCCATCGAATATTCACATGGGTTGTGATGAGCGCTCCGCCCAAGGCGTTGCAACAAAGTTAATTCGGGATTTCCTTGTCCTTTGAAAACAAGTTTGATATCGTTGTAGGGGAATCCGAATAGATTATGTCGCGAACAAGGACGGGACTCAATCAAAGAAAAGAGTTGTCACAAGAAGCTTGCAACCAGTTAAAAATACCGAGTATAGGACTCGGGTTGTTCTCCCAACGAGTTAACGCAAGGGTCGATTTTGGTTGTGAGAAATTGGGGGTTGCAATTGTGTGTGTGTGAAAAGAGAGCAAAAGAGAGTTTAGAGAGAAACTGATAAAAAGGTGCTAGGCCATGGATCAAGGTATCACGTGTGTCCCCATGAACGCTACTAATCCCAAGTATAGATGTTCAGCATGTAACCCGCGAAGCCACACTCTACCAAACGGTCGAGTGGGTAGATCAACACCTTCCATAAGTCCCAGGCTTCTCATATTCCAGAGCAAAGGTCCTAGGTCCTTGGAACATGGATAATCCACCATGTTCACCTCATTAAGGACTCACTTACTCTGGCGAAAGCCTGACGTCTACAGACGATGCCAACCCAAGGATTAACCGCTGATGCCTTAGCATCTTTGTTGATTTCTTTAACCAAATCATACTCAATTCCTCTTATTTACTTGTTTATTTGTTTGTCAAATCATAAAAATATATTAAGAATGATAACAAGTTAATTATGTTAATATAATTATGGTACTTTGATGAGTTTGTTGGTTAAATGTAGGAAAAATGATGAAAACAGATTGCTGAGCAGGAAGCCACGCCTAGGCGCCTGACACTCCATGCCCAGGCGCCTAGAACTTCTCACTCAACAGCAGCTGCCATCCATCCACGCCTAGGCGCCCTCACCTCAACGCCTAGGCGTCCTTGCATCCAAGCACTCAGATAGCCAACAAGAGCTCAACGCCTAGGCGCCCGTCACCAACGCCTAAGCGTTGGCAGCAATCTCCAACTATCTGAGGCAAGCAGCTAGCCACGCCTAGGCGCCAGACACCCCACGCCTAGCGTGGAGCTACTCCTCAAGACAGCAAGCAAAGCAGCTCTTCCACGCCTAGGCGTCCAGCACCCACGCCCAGCATGGAGACCACCTCTGTCCTCATCAAAGCCAAGAATCAGCACTCAGCAAGGCCACGCCCAGGCGCCAGACACCCCACGCCTAGCGTGGAGCAGCCACTCAGACAGAACAGTTCATCAGCAGACCCAACGCCTAGGCGCCAGATACCCCACGCCTAGGCGTGGGAAGCTCATGACAGCAACAGAAGCTGCTGTCTCACACGCCCAGGCGCCTGTCTTCAATGCCTAGGCGTGGACTTTGCTGCAAGTTGTAGAATTTGTAATTTAAATATAGTTTTTATTTGAATTTATATTAGTACCTTATCCAAATCATGTACAACTGTAAATAGGTGATTTCTCAATGATTGAGGACATTATAATCAATCATTAACATTAATTCCAATCTAATCCTCACATTGAAGAATAGATTGGAAATCAAAATCACCTATATATAGCTAAGTTTTTGGGTACTAAATATAGATATCATTAGGATCATCATAGAGAATAATAGTTAGAAGTAATTTTTGTAATTCCAAGTTTTGAGTAATAAAGAAGTATATTCAGTCTTAATTCTCTCTTTCTCTCTCTTCATACATTCAAGATTCACATTCGTTAAAGAACACACAACCCCGAGAGATTTTTGAACCAAAAAGGAGGTGGATCCTCATCTTTAAAGGACCACCAATTTTCTTCTTGTGTGTTTACTCCTTTTCTATGATTGTAATTTGTAGATTAATTGATTTTATATATCCATCTTTGTGTGTATATCATGTATCCATATGATTGAGGCCTTTATTTCATAATAGCTCACTTACCAAAGGGCCTAACCCTTGATCATTACCCTTGAGAACCAATTTTGAGCATGTAATCCCTTTTCTTGTCTAATTAGCTCATTACAAGCCAAATAAGTGAAAAACCATGATTGTCCCTATGGATCTTTGATTAATTGAGGATTTAGTGGTGCGTCACTTTGCAAGAGAAGAAAGAAAAGAGAGATTGAAGTATAGAACATGCGAAAGGGATGAAAACGGGTTTTTACGGAAAATTAGAAATATCTTAGGGCATTTGGGGAAGTTCATGCATGTAAGGAAACAATTAATTAGGTGTATGTGTTTGTACAAGCTGTAATAGAAAACGGGTGACAGGAAAGGAAAGTAAGAAAAGGAAAAAAAAAAGAAAAGAAAAAGGGAAGAAAAACAAAAATAGAAAAACAGAAAAAGAAAAGAAAGAATAAAAGGAAGGTAATAATTTCTTTGTTACCCAAAAGTAGCAAGAATCTTGAGCTACCAAATAAGCAGATACATACATCCTCATCCATTCACAGATGCATTGCATGTTCTTCGGAAGTGTGAGTTTTAGGAAATGTTGGTTGAGTGAAGAAATTAAAGAGTGCTAGGTGTCCTCCATTGATCAAGGATCCATCTTACAAGCCCACTTAGCCAAAGCTTATATCCTACCTTCACCTTGGCCACGTTATAACCCTAAGAAGCCCTCATGATGATGCATGTATACATACAATTGATGTTGATTGATTAAAAGAAGATTAATCTACGAAGAGCATGAGTAGAAAGGAGTCGAGCGTCTTCAACCCTATACACCTGAGTGATCAGAGCGCATACACGACTAGTAAGGGTTCTAGACTTGATTCCATGATTTAGAATATTTCTTATGATGCAAGCAAGCTTAATCTTCTTTGAACTTAACTGCTTTGGGGGGTAGCATTTGCTGACATGCTTTTGTCCATCTCTTTTGGTACATTAGTTAGATAGACTTAGTTTTGATATTACTTCATCCATAATAATGTTGTGTAGTTCCTCCCCTTTGATCTCATTGATGGGTTTGAGTAAATTCTTTGTGATTTCCCCCTTGGTCATAAGCACTAGAGCATGAGGACGTGCTCAATTTAAAATGTGGGGTATTTGATGAGGAGGTTTTTGACTATAATTTCATGCTTAAAAAGATACCCTCATCAATACTTTTTCCACATATTTGCTAGTAATTGACCAAGGTTTTCCCTCTCTTGCATAATTATTCCCTTAATTGATTAATTTGTTAAATTAGCTCCTAAGTGTGTAAATTGTTTGAATATTCTCCCACTTGGTGCCTTGATGTGTTTGCTAGTGAATTTCAGGCCCAAAG
>JASCZI010060550.1:8835-21458 GCA_036250425.1 Stylosanthes scabra
TACATTGCCTAAGGAAATGGTTGTGAAGTTACCAATCGCAGATCCAAGCATCACGACGGCGAAATTCATCTGCAACAATACCAGTATGTTAAATTCTGGAGATGAGGTAACATAGAATTTCAATGAATCTTTTCATGCAATTTGAATCTTCTGCATATATCTACTGATTTGTGATTGTCTTTGCTTTTTGAGATAGTATTACAGTCAGAAGATAAAAAACTATCCACCCCTTATTCCCACAGAAGCAAGTTATAAAGATGGGATAAACCTTAGTTCTGCCAACTTCAATGGATTTTCAAGTGTTAAAAATTTGTACATAACTGGACACAGCAATGGAGCCATAACATTTTGGGATGCATCATGTCCCTTATTCACCCCAATTTTGCAATTAAAGCAACAGGTAATAATATTTTGAAAGTTTCTTACTTGAGTTGCAAGAAACTACAGTTTGTTCCTGAATGCTAACTATATTCATGTTGATGCAGAGTGAAAATGATTTTTCATTGAGTGGTGTACCCTTGACAGCATTATATTTTGATGTCAACTCTCCTCTTCTTGTTTCTGGTGACCAGAGTGGAATGGTGAGTTTCATTTGATTATAAAACTGGTGAATTCTGATATTTTTCCTTGTCACTTTTGAAATTTTCATTCCTTTTAAAGATTCCCACTGTCTGATACAAACACAACCGACAGGTTCGCATATTTAGATTCAAACCAGAACCATATGCTTCCAGCTTCATGTCTCTCACTGGTAAAAATGCATAGCAAATTATTAATTAGCTTATAACTTGTTGTTTTGTTATTGAACAAATGGCATTCCATTTCTGCAGGAAGCATAAAGAAAGGGACTGATCATGTGATCCAAAGCATGAAACTTGTAAAGACTAGTGGTGCTGTACTTTGTATGAACATAGATCACTTTTCAAGGCATCTTGCTGTTGGTTCTGATCAAGGACATGTGAGATAATTTAATAGAATTTTCTTTAGTTTTTCTTCACGGCACATTTATTGTTAATGCATTACCTTCACATTTCTAATGTTAATAATTCACCAATTTGTTGCAGGTTTCAATCATTGACATAGATGGCCCTTGTGTATTATATCAGAAAAATATAGCAAGTGAAATATCTACAGGTATAATCTCTCTGCAGTTTGTGACCTGCAGTTTGCATGGTTTCGAGAAAAATGTATTAGCAGTCGGAACAAAAGACTCGTCCGTTCTGGCATTAGATAGCGAAACTGGAAACACATTGAGCACCGAAACAGTTCATCCTAAGAAGCCCTCCAGAGCTTTATTCATGCAGGTGTTGGGTAAGCATACACTATTTTTAACATAAACTAGCATTGAGGGACATGATTCAATAGAGTAAGAGAATTTCTATTATATTATTTGAACCAAACACAGGATCAATTACAAAAGATGGCTTGGACTTGAGAGAAGGGAATCATGTTGGGGAATCAACAACAAAGCAGTTGTATATTTTGCTGTGTTCTGAGAAGGCTGCATATGTCTATTCTTTTGTCCATGCTATACAAGGAATTAAAAGGGTGCTTTACAAGAAGAAGTTTCATTCCTCCTCCTGTTGCTGGGCTTCAACATTTTACAGCTCCTCTAATATTGGCCTTGTGCTCCTTTTCACCAGTGGCAAAGTAGAATTAAGGTTATGCTTTTTTTGTTTCCTTAATTCTTCTCATAATTTGTTACCAACATTTATATCATTCTCAATAGTCTTCTACTATGTCAACATCAGGTCTTTGCCTGAGTTATCTCTGATAGAGGATACTTCAATAAGAGGTTTCACTTATTCATCTCCGAAATTGAAGTCATTTTCCGACTCCCAGATATGTTGTTCATCCAATGGAGATATTGTTTTGGTACGACTCGATTTTTCTCTAGTATAACAGGTTTCTATAAGTGTTTATGAATCACGTTAACTCAACTTCTGTTTGCAGGTGAATGGTGACCAGGAAATTTTTGTTATCTCATTGTTAGTCAACAGAAATATTTTCCGGTATATACACATTCGCAACCTTTTTTCTTCTATAATATTTTCTTTAAGATAATGCAGGTGAAGATGAAAACTGAAAAGTCTCTTTTTTACATTTTGTTTGACTTCATTTTAGACTCTTGGAATCTGCTACCTGCATTGAAATGAATGAAAGGATGCCATCACAAGAAGAGCTTGCTCCTAGTCCTGTTTTCCATAAGGAAAAGAAGAAGGTACATAATTAGTAAGAACATACAACTATATCTCTATTGTTTTTGCGAATGAAGGAATTCGGCCTTGTTTTCCGGCATGGCAGGGTATATTCAGCTTAGTTATGAAAGAATTTACTGGAAGTAAAGAAAAGGATGTGCCCTTCATGGAAAAAGAAGATCCAAGAGAAAGTATCCGCGGACTCTCAGCAATATTTTCAACTGCAAATTTTCCAAGTAATGTTGACAATAGTGATAACCGGACAATGCATGATGCTGAGCCTGAATTAAGCTTAGGTATAACAAGGCCTTAGTTATGCGAAATCGATTTGTGTAATACTTGCATGCTCTTGAAGCTCACCCTTATGCAGATGACATTGTCCTAGATGATCATGTAGACAAACGCAAAGAACAAAGCATATTAGGAGCTCTTAATAAGAAGAAACTGGCTGGCAAATTGAATGCTTTCAAAGGTTCATGACAATCTGTCTCTCTGATGCAAAATTGTTTTTCCTTATGTTCATCTCTTTTAACATAATACATTTTTCTTATGAATTAAATTTACAGGAATATTGAAAGAGAAGAAGGACAATTACCAGAAAACATCAGATAACAATAAGGAAGAGCCACAAGATGAGAAAGCTGGTGCTGTTGATCAAATTAGGAAAAAATATGGATTTTCTTCTTCTTCATCTTCTTCTTCGTCCCATGTAAGAATTATATTCTCTACTTGCATACTACTTTTTCATGAAACTTAGTCTATGATTTATTATCCTACTAAACATGGTTAAATTTACTTATGATGATTCCAATGGCTCTAGATTTCAAGAAAACAATAGAAAGTGTTATAGATTTGGCTACAATTTCGACGGCAATGTTATGATGCACCGAAATAAACTCAAGATAACTCGTTGTAGGACACAGGCACGAGCGTTGTAAGCATTGCTAAATCAGCTCAAGGCAGATTGCAGGACAATACCAGAAAATTGCAGGCAAGAAACAAGAATAATTAGTATTTTTTTCTTGACAGGAAAAGTTGAAATTCTACCCAAAAAAGTTCTAAATTTAGTTTTATGTTTTTTGTTTACATGCATTGAAACTTGGCAGGGTATCAACCTAAGAGCAACAGAGATGCAAGATACAGCAAAATCATTTTCATCATTGGCGAAACAAATGCTACGAACTGCTGAACATGATAGACAAAATATATAAGAACAATAGGTTAATCTATTGAGTTAGCTTCATAATTGTTTTCATTTTTTCGTCCATAATCTGTATTATGTCAGTTTGCTCAATGGTATTTGTATTTATACTTGGTTTTTGCTTTTATTTTAAATGACGTTTTACATAATACCTAATAAAACACTGACGAAATTAAGATTCATGTGTTATTACATATATTGAGATTGAGAGTTACTTCCCTATATATCAAAGTTCAAACTGATGAAGAAATTGGCCATATTCCATAATATATATACTAGTATTCATTACAAACGATCTACAGTACAGGTATAACATAAACCTCTAATTTCTGCAGAAAAAAAGGAAAGATAAATGATAGCAGGTACTGAAAAAAAAGAAGGGTATATTGGTCTAATTGATTATCTGTTCGAGAATGTTACATATATGGCATCATGGCATGAGTTCAGATAGCCAACAAAAAAAAAAGCAACTTAGTGTTTTATTAACAGATCTTCCAACTGTGAGCGTATCTGTTCTCTAACAGCATCTCTGTTACTAAGGCTCAATGTATAACAAGCTGCACCTGGATGATTTCTCAACCTTGCAACTGCAGAAATTGACAAAAAATAGTCATTCACAGATTCAGCACTGCAGCATGGTAATTAACCTTAGTGTGCCTAAAAATCCTACCTATCACAGAAAAGATAATGTATTCCAAATACGAAAGAATTGAGAAAAGGGCGTGTTAAAGTCAGAAAACTTTACCTGCAGGAATATCTCTGCCAAATTTCGGAATCGGAATGGACGCCAAAACTGGGATATTTGATTCCAAAACTTTTAGAACTTCTGGGAAGAATGATGAACTGTATAACTCCATCTTACCAACCTCATCAATAATGAAGAGATCAGTGTCCTCTCTAACCTATTCATTGAAAATAAACTCTGAAAAATTAGTCTCTCATCAATAGCCCAAAATAGCAAGGAAAAGAGTTCACATTGATCTTTTCTTCTTATCATAACACTAACTCAAAGAGTCAAAGGATTATAGTAATCTCTTCACTGTAAAGCAAAGGGAAAAGAAATTGCATAAACAAAATACCAATGGCAAGAAAAACATGGACAAACTGTCTCGAGAAATCGAGCTGACCTGCAACTCGGGAAGTGCAAGTGACTCGAAGGATGCTACATCAACCTTATACTTGCCAACACTAGGCCATCTACAAGACTCAGGGCTGCAAAATGCCATTCAACAACACTCTTTTATGCACCAAACAAACAAGCAAACTTCTGAAGTTCTAAGTTCTAACAAAGGAAGCACTGAACAATCTGATCAAGTGAATGAGTCCAATGTCATGAAACATCTAACAAAAATCAGAATTCCCCAAAAAAGTTACAAACTTTCAGTCCTCAAGCAACATCCCCACAGAGGCAAAAAAACAAACACTTAACAGGCAACAAAATATTAAAATAATCCAAAAGAGGAAGAAAGGTGGGTGGTACGTTGAGATAGTGGTGGAGGCTAGTGGGCATGTGCGACCATCAAGAGTGACAACTTCAAAACCAACCCTTTCACCTGAGCTTCTAACTTCACCTGCAGAAAAAGAAGAAACAGTTACATGGTTTTGATAATCATTCAAGGCATGAATTGATCGAAGAAGAAGAAGCAGGAGAAGGGTGGTTTACGAGTGTAGAAGCCCTGAAGCTTGAGGTTTGGATGGGAAGCTTTGAGGGTCTCGCAGACTCTCATTATAAGAGTGCTTTTTCCAACACCCTGCAATTGAATGATAACTCAAATTATTAGGAATTTGATGCTGATGATGGTAATGGTGATGGTGATGGTGATGGAGATGATGATGATAACGATAACGACTCACAGGGGGACCAGTGACGAGGAAGCATTTGCCGGGAGCAGCCATAGTTCCTCTGACTCTCTTGTTGTGTCAATGGCATCGGAAATAGAAAGTGAGAATCTTAAAAAAACTCAAGAGTGTTTTAAATTTTTTTTTATTTACATTAAATATTAAATATATCTATAACAGTTAATTGTTTTAAAAATATATGATCGATTTAATAATAACGTTACCAGAACAACATAATGCTGATAATTTTTTTTTGAACAAAATTGAAGTAAAATAAAATTTAGATGTATTTGAAACTATTAAAAAGTTTTAGGTAAAAAAAATATACATTTTACTTTATTTTATAAATTATATGGTTAGCTATTTTTTTTTGTGACAGAAAAGAGAACAAAGCACTAAGAAGAAGACATTTCTTCTAGGATAATGTCAAAAAGCAATGGCCAAGGGTGAAACCACTCCTTGTAACTATGGTACTGCATAGCTGCTTGTTTCGCATAAGATTAGCCGCTCTGTTGGCAGCTGGATGAGGGTGATCGAATGGATGAGGGTGATCCAAACAGTCCAATTGTTCCTAAGATTTTTTTTAAAAAATTGTTATATGGTTAACTATTATTCCTAAGATTTTTTTTTAAAAAATTTTTCCTAACATTTATTTTATATTTTAAAATAGTCATTCCAAACCATAAATTTATTTTAACAACAAAAATGTCCATTAAATTATATTATCTTTACCACCATTGTTTTTCTTTTCATTATAATTACTATCAACAACATTAGTAATTTTCGAATAAGTATAAAAATTAAATTTTAAGTTGTAATTCAATAAAATTTATGTTTTTGGTTTTTAAAATAGATTAAAAAAAAGTTATTATGGTTGTGATATTGTTAATAGTTATCATGTAAAGAGAAATAATTGTTAATAAAAATGATATAATGTAAGAAGTAATTTTATTTTTAAAAAGAATTTGTGATTGAAAGGATAATTTTAAAATAAAAATAAACGTTAGAGACGATTTTGATTTTTTAAGTTTACTCTTTTAACTATATATAAATTTTGGTAGTTTAATAGTTTACCATTTTTACCAGTGTTAACCAGAAAATCCAAATGGGCTAACTTGGAAGAATTGAAGGTGAATCATATTGTGTAATGAGTATTGACCTATTTAAGTTTAAGGTGAGAGGAGCACAAATTGAGGGAGCGTATAGTTAGCAGAAATTTTGGGAAACCAAATTACTAATTACTGAGGAGTGAGGACGAGGAACATAGTTAATGTCCATGATTTCCTCATCATTTTCTGCTGCAAATCATATCAGGATTCTAGGGTGAAACCAAATTACTAATTACTGAGGAGTGAGGACGAGGACCATAGTTAATGTCCATGATCTCCTCATCATTTTCTGCTGCAAATCATATCAGGATTCTAGGCTGTAAATGTGTAATTGTGTAAATGAAATGTGTGAGTTTTTTTGTCTCTATCAGTAAACACTCACCAAAGACACAAACAAGGGGTGAGAGGGAAGAGTTTCAAAGTTTAACAAACAATTCAAAAAAATAACAAATCAAAATAAAAATGAAACAAAGCAAACAGAATCATCTCTTATCACATAACTCATCAAGTAATCTACTCCTGGATGGATAGTGGGTAATAATTTTTTATTTAAATTTAAAAAAATCTTGAAGACGTCATAATGTTGCAAATGATGTTATATTGGAGACGATGACATGCATTATTGTATACCATGAACGAGCCACATTGAAGCAGCTACTGCAATCAAGTGCTAAGAATCCATACGTTTTATACGTTACAATTAATGATTCACAATTTAGCACAAAAGATAGCATGCAAGATGCAATCCAAAAGCAATTAAAAAGTGCCTAAACTTCTTTTTCTCTCTCGTTCGACGTTAGCAACGTGCATGCCATATTGCCATAATAAGTAGTTTGCTTGGAACAGAGCTAGGAAAAATGGAAAATAGTCAATTCCGGACACCTTACCCTCCTACCATGTACAATAGTGAATACTGAGTAAAGCACGAAGGTTAATAGGCCATTATCCAGCGAAACTGACCCGAATAACATGTACCTGTGTACCACGCCAAATTTTGCAAATTCTTAATACAATTTAAAACCATTGATTATTAAACAAAGATTGAGATAGAGATCTTCATATTTTCAATCGAGACGAGAAGAGAGTTAAATAATATTAATACGAATACTAAAGCACTTGGTGCAAAATCTTATGAATTGTTTAATCATAAAGCACCTTTCACAATTAAATCTTGTAACAAAATTAAAATATATGCATTGTTTTCACCAACTTCCGATTGCGGCTGCGGCTGCGGCATGAGCTTTTTCTCATAAGATAGAAATAAAAATGAAAAAGAACAAGAACAAGAGGAAAATGTTGGATGACTGAATAATGGATTAGTACATAATGATATGATAAACTGAAACCATAGTCCATATTAACAACAAATCTAAAAATAAGAAATTACTATTCATCATAAACAAATGAGGCCTGAACTCATCAACACTAGACAGAAAATCATATATATTCTAATAAGCTATAAACTATATGAAATATTGACTATGAACGAAATTATATCCAACCACTCCAAGGCCTCTCTTCCATCACCATACCAGCTACTTCACTCATCCTCCTATAGAATAACAATAAACCAAACTCATTAACAAAAACAATAACACTAATTGGAATCCACTTCACAATTGAGAGTACATTACAAAGTTATCCATCACCTCTTCATCATCATCATAGTCATGCACCTCAGATTTCGACTTGTCAGAATATCCACCTTCATCCTAATACATACATACAAAAAGTTCAACCATAGGATTAGTATGAATCACAATATAAGAGAGAATCACAATATTGAGTTAAATCAATTACCAATCCTTTGGTGTAGGCCCTCACATCCTCCTCATAGGCTAGTTTGCTCTTCTCAGCTTTTGCATGGTATGGAGCTTTTTCCTGAAAATAGACAATAACAAAAACGAATCAGATCAGAGAGTAAATACGATGATAAATTGATAGTAATACTAGTAATAACAGCAATGGCTGAAAGAAACAAAGAACATCAGGTTTGCTTTGCTCACAGCATCGGACATGGACTTCCACCTGGCACCACCAGCTTTGCCAACCTAATCGAAATTCAAGGAGACATTAGCCGATCGTAACAGTAAACAGCGTTGAAATTTGAAATCTAAGATCAAAGAAGGAAAAACGATAACAGATAATAAACAGAGGAACGAAATAGTTATATTAAAGATCGATTACTCACAACAGCAACGGATTTGTTGTTCGGATTCTCCTTCTTATACTCCTCTCTGAAGTCAGACCTGCGCAGAACAGAAAATCAACGATCATCATCCATCATCGACGAATAATTATCAGAAGAAAACAAATCGGAAGAGAAAAAAGATTTCAGAAAAGCCTATCGAAGAGTACATGAAAACGAAGAATGCAGACGGAGGCCTCTTAGGCTTGTTCGGATCCTTCGCAGCAGCTTTCTTCTTCGCCTGCTTCGTTCCGATTCCAACGTCCTTGCGGCTCAACCTAACGGATCACAAAACAACACGAATCAAACGCCCGATCGCGCTCGAATCAAATCTCGTATATGAAAAGAACAGTAGCTAAAAAGAAAAGAAAAAAAAAAGGATCGGAAGCGGAATCTCGCGGTGCACGAGAATCGCGGTTAATTCTGACCTGTTGTCAGCAGCTTTGACGTTAGACTTGACCTTCGGCATGTCGAACCTGCAGCGAGATAGAGCAAAGAAAACAGTAAGAACGAGTCACGAGAGAGTGACGCAGAGGCGGTTAGGGTTTGAGAGTGAGTTGATTTGAGTCTCTCGCTGGTTCACACGCTCACTGACTCACCTTAGGGGAGGGAGAGAGAGAGAGAGAGAAAGAGAGAATGGGGATTGATGAAGTGAGAAAGTGAGTGAAGAAGAGAGCGTTGTGTTGCGATTGTGAAGGGTTGTGGGTTGAGAGCGGGGCTTAAGAAGGGTTGTGTATGCGAATACAAGGAAGGAAATTTAATTTCGCGGTGAGGCGCTAATGGTTTTTCATTTTTGTCATCTACTTATGTACTTATAAATTAGCAATTAGGTTTAGTATTTTAGAAAGACTAATTTTCAATGAATGTATTACTTTATTCATTTTCTTTTCATTTCAAACGAGAAATTAAATGGTCAATCATAATTTTTTTTTTAAAAAAATATTATTAACATTTTTTATAAAATATTTCTAATGTTTAATTTATTTCAATTTAATACTTATCATGTTTGCTGTACATAATATTCAATTTTAAAATGTCATGAAAATATTATTAATCTAATCCTCTTTTACGCGGGATATTCCAAAGTTTCCCGCCACGTCAGCAATATGGAGTGTGGCCCTATCTGCTTCTGCTTTCGTATACTATATTATTTGAAATTTTTCTGTGTGGGTGTTATTATTTGTTAGTGGGGTTGACTCCATTACTGTCTCCAAGATATAATAAGAGTGGGACTCATACATAAATGTATCCTAGAGATTAAAATTAAATACTAAATAGACCATTGCATTTAAGGCCTTTTCTTATGTTTTTGGTCAACGACCACTAAATGCTTTAACTTCAGGAGGAATTTCGAGCGAGGACCCGTTTGTAATTTTCTGAAGAAATTACAGCAGTGGAGCTTGTGAAAGGGTTGAAACCTAGAGATCTTTGAGAACCAGAAGGCAGAAGCTGTAGGCAACAACCATTCATGAAACGGCGATGAAGCTCCATAGAGACACGCACCCACAAGCTCTTCCTCTCCCTCCTTCATGAACTAGTGTTTCAATTTTCTTCTTCTTTCATTTAATTTAATTTTCTCCTAACGTTTTCAAATAATTTTAAATTTATCTTTATGTTATTAAATTTTAGTGCATATTAAAATTAGTCGCTAAAATCAGTCATGAGTATATAATATATATTGAAATACAAAATACATGTGTAATTAACTCATTTTTAATATGTATTTTATATTTCAATGTGTATTATATAAGTTGATTTAGCTGACTTTAATATATAAATAGAATCGTCATAAAAAATTTCTTAATATTAGTGGTTATATAGGTGATTTACCATGATAATAATAATAATATAATTTCTTTCGTACATATGTAAATTGTATAGATCTAAATCCTATTTCTATTACCTCACAAAAAAAATCTTATTTCTATTTTGATTTTTTTACATATAAATAATAAAATTGGAATCTCTTATTTTTTACATCAATTTATATTTGTGACGAATAATTTGGATTTTATACAAATAAAAGAAGAAAGATAGAAGAAGGGGACGTAACATATTGAAATCGTAGGTGCATTGATAATCCAAATCTGAGTGAATAATAATGATGGGAGACGAACATCTTCGTGATCAGGGTTCATTAGCAGCTCTTTTCGTTTTTTCCGTTGTTGCTTCTGTTCAGTTTGCATACTATTGGCTTGATCAAAAGAAGGTACTTTTCCATTTTTTTTGTAATTTAATTTTATTTTGATGAATCATCATCTTCTTCTTTTAATTTATCATCTTCAATCAATCTAAGATTAATAATAATGTTCAGCTTGTAGGCATGTTACATTCATTAATTAAGTATTAAGATCCAATTAAAAAAACTGTGAATTGGATACTCTTTGCATGCAGAAAGGATCTGTTGATGATGAAAAACAAAATCAGCTGCTTGCGGAAATAAAAGGCCTTTTGAAGGAGGCAAAATTATTGTCACAGTGAGTAATTCATATGCTTTAATGTGCTATCATATATTATCACAAATGATAGATCTATCCCATCTCCATAATTTTGTTTCTGAATTTAGTGATCATGGATTATTGAGGATGAGGGCATTTCCTTGTTCTTGGATTTTATCATATCTTTCATGTTAACATTAACATACATTGGTTAGATTCTGATTTAGGATGATAAAAAAAAGTGCAAATGTATTGGCTGTAGCTTAATAAATTGAGTTTAATTTGAATAAATGAGTATCGAATATCAATAAGGAAGAATTTGAGTGTATTCACTCAACTGTTGAAGTAACTCCAATTAAGGGTTGCTCACTTGCTCTTAACCACCATCCGTCGTGGTGCTGCTCCCACGAAACAAGAGCCCGTCTCTTTGAACCAATTGCGGTGCTATGCTTGTTATAGAAGTGGATAGAAGGATGGAAAACAAAGAAAAAGTTAATTAACATGAGTAGAAATTAAATCACTGGAAAAGAGATGGCCTCAGATTTATTGTGTTTGAGTATGTATGGGTCATATTAGCATATAAAACATGCATTTGTCTTGTGTATATCTGAGTAAAACAGAACATCTTCGTCTCTTTTTCGTCTGATAGGCCAGCAACCTTCGCACAAGCGGCGAAACTCAAGAGATTGGCAGCTAGCAAGGAGAAGGAACTTACAAAATGTGAGTTCATTTTCAGTTTTGATCTTTGATAATAATAATAATAAATGTCATTCATGACCTAAAAGGTTGTTAAAAATCATACTTCATAAACTATTATGCAGGTCAAAAGATTCAACACAAGGATTATGCTTTGTATTCAAGACTGATGCTCATAACAAAGGTATATTATTCAGATACAATTTTTTACTCATGTTAATTTATTGCCAAAATTATAAGCTCATGCAACATACACTTATTTGGTTGTTTTATGTAGTACGTAACATATGCACTACTGCTTTTTTGGTATTGGCATGTTCCTGTGGCTAGCATTTCTCAGCAACTTGTGCAACCATTTGGTAATACCAATAATTATGATCATGATATGCATTACTTCAATTTTAGTATGTTATAATGTTACACTAATAAGGAACCCTCTCATATATATACATTGCTTTCTTGGATTTTTTATATTACTTTACACTCTCTGCAGGGAGATTTTTATGTTGGAACACTTCAGGAGCTCAGAAAACCCATGCTACGGTAAGTAATAATTAGTATCTCTAGCTTTATATTCCCTGAGAAAAATTATTAGGTGCTCGGAAAGCACATAAAAGCTCTTATATTGATGTGTTATTTCAAAATCAAGTTAGAGAGAGTAAATACTTTTCATTTACTTTCAGAGCACCTAATAATAACTATTTTCTTGACAAGTGTTATATACTCTCTTTATACGTGCATTCAATTTTGTAATGCTATATAAAAAAAAATCACTTTTCACGGTCAATACATGAATAGTCATCCATAATAATCACTTTTCACATTCATTAATTTCTAACTGTTGTTACATACATATATGTGCAGATTGGGATAATATCATGGTTAGTAGTATCTGCCAGGGTTTGCAGATTTGTCCGTAAAGCTTATAGCTATTAGCAGGTAGTGTCATGATTT
>JASCZI010060550.1:25338-43839 GCA_036250425.1 Stylosanthes scabra
GAATTTCAACTTTTGTCATTTTTAAATCAATGCTGCAGGTTACTGGCTGTTATAAAGGGGTTAGACTAGTTTCAGGTCAGGATTTATATAGCCATCAGCTAATCCTGGATCCGTCATTTGTGATTCCATCACCACTGTCCTCATCTCTAGCCGATTTTCCCAGAGAAAAAATCCAATTATTGAGTCAGAGAGAATTGAAAGGAATGGTGGCCAGGGGAATATGCATCACAAGGAGTTCTATAAAACCTGATTTATTAAATTGCTCAGTGGTTTATCCCCCTAGATGTAAGAGATATATAAATACTGCATTTTATTTGGCACAAGTACATCATAAATTGAGAAAGAAATTAATTTTTTTTTTCCATTTTCATTTCATTCCCCCAATAGCTTTGTCTCCTGAACAAGTGATGTCAGTCAGAGCTCTTCAAATAGGATCAAACCTTGCTGTTTGTCCTGCGGGAACGTAAGTTTTTCTCTAAATAATCATGGACATACACTTAATCTGCTTTTTGTTTTCCTTTAAATTTCCTTTGTACCTTTTTCCAAATCTTCTATTTATTTATTTATATAGTATTGGGGCACAGGATCATAATGCATTTTGTAGTAGACCAGTGGCTTTAAAAAAATACTTTCTGTACCGTGGTTCATTTAGTTTATATATATTGTCACAATCTGATGTTTGATTGATTGTTTTCGGTCTTAGAGTTAGAGGTTGACCTGCTGCAAAAGACACTTATTCTTCTGAGAGAAGATTCACATACTTAGATCAGTTTCCTTATATCCATTCCATCCAACTTTGAAATCAAATAATGAAGTTGGAAAGAATATGAGAAACTATATATATTGTCCTCCCTTCCTTATATTGCTCTAGATAGGACCTTTATCATTAATGCTAACAACATTACATTTATATGCCTTTATTCTTGACTTGTTAGGGTAAGCAGAATTTGTTAGGTCGAGTCTAGAATTAGCCCTTCTGAATTCTGATGCAACCTTTGCATCAACAAGTGAACATAGATGCTCCTGATGCTGTTTAATTATCACTTGACCACTTAATTGTGATGACTGGTCAACCGACGGTGCTTCCTCCACCGTCAGATGTTGTCTAGATAAAGACACGCTCTCTTGTCAAAGGGATCATGTCTTGTATTTGTTTGTAATTGCTCCCACGTCTATTTCTTTGTTACCTTGCTCATATTCATTATTCAAAACTACTAATGATGCATTTATATTACCGCAAGTAAACTTGTGAGCTTTAAATGACCCTGTTTGCCTTATCTTGCAGCTTTATTTTATACTTCTCCACTGTGTGCAATGATGCTGATGAAGGAAAGAAGTTACTAAAAGCAGCCATGAATGCTCTTCTTAAGCCGGTTGTATCTGTAAACTCTGGAAGTATTCCAGTTGTTCAGAGTGATAATGAAAATGTACAGCCCATTGTGCTCTGGAATGCGTTTTATATTCAGAAAGTATTCAAGGTGTGCCTTTAATCCTGATTTGTTCACATATGATTTTCCCTGATGTGTAGTTTTACCTGCAAATGTACTCTGATTTCCTGAATTATATCCTCTGTTGATCACTCCTTTAAATTTAATATTTTGAGACAGTATTGACATAGGTTCCCCCTTCTCTATCTCCTTCTTTTAAGAAAGATAAAATAGAATATGGAAACTAATTGAAATGTTGAGAGTGAGAGTATTTTATGGTGCTTATGTAATTGTCTTTATTACGACCAATAGTGTCATAAGAATCTTGGCATAACAAATTTCATACAAACATAAGCATGGGGTAGCATTGATATAGACTTTTTTGGCTTATGGATGTACTGTTCTTTCAATTCCAGGGTAAATTTGACTCAATGACTTCTGCTCCTACACCAGATGGAAATCTAAACTACACTGACATTTTAGATGCGACTGAGAAGGTATACCTTTTATTTTCCTAGGTTTGAATATAATCTTTTCTTCTGTGTTGCCTTGCATGTATAACTTTTTTGTTACCTTTACTCAAATAGCTTCTGCTTGCATTTGGATATTCTTTTTCAAAAGAAAAAAGTAACGAATATTTTCATGCACTCAAGCCTTTGTGATAATTAAGGACCAAAAAAAAGTTTATTAATTAATGATTAGCGTGGTTGCTGATTCTTACTCATTTGGTGGCGGTACCCTGACAGCTATTCAGTCAAATGTACCCGGATCAAGCATTCTTTCCAAAGACAGAAACACCTGAAGATACTATGGATGAGAATGGAGTGATTATGGAAAGCTAATCAAATTCAAAGGCTAAGTTGACTGATCTTCTCGCAGGACCGCAACACCATATGTGATCTGGGGTGACAGTAAGTTGTTAAGGTATATATATGCATCTCCCAATTTGAAGATATAGGTAAGAAGGTTGCAATTCCTAATTTTTGGGAGAACAAAATCAAAGAGGTCATAGGCTCGGGGGTTAATAGCTACTGATTCTAGAATGTCTATCCGAGCATAAAGGTTCTGATTTGGTGCTGTATATATCACTTTCAAGCCATGTATGTTGTTGCCTTGTTGGACAAGTTCCCAAGTCAGAGTTTCCAGTGCTATGGGGCTGAAATTTAACCTTTTTCAGTTCCTTATATTTATTTCAGGTTTGTACTTTGATAATGGTTTCCATTGTATAGCACTATTGTTGTACAAGCGCATTTAATGTTTAGACATAAATGATAAATGGATTGTTTCCCTTAAAACAATATTAAGCTACTATATATTTCGAGTTTTAGCCAACGCTTACTGAATCTAGAGATTGATTATGCACAAATAAAATGCCTCACCGAAGAATGGCAAATCAATTTCATCTAATGGAAACTTTAACTAAACAACCATGGTAGATGGAGGCCAAAATCAGACACCAAATTAGTTAATACTCAATTTGTGCCTCTAGAAGCTCCTAAATTCTGACGAGTAAACATGCTAAATCAACATGTTATTAACTCAACAGTCAATTGTAATTTTAGAGGTTAATTTTAGTCTGATATCAAATTTTAAAGATCATATTGAGTATTAACTTTAAGATACACAATTAAAATGACTTAAAAAATAATATATTTATATAAAATAATATAATGATTATCTTAATATTTATACACAACTTAAAACAAAAACCAAGTAAAATAAAACAAAGAAAATACTATCTAATTTTCAATAAAAATTAGTATACTATTAATTATTAGTATGTTATACACCAAATTTTTTTTTTTTTGGTGACTATGTTATACACCAATTTAATAAGGCGCATTTAATATTGAGTCATTCCCCGTAAACCGTGTGTAGTATAAAATTTGAACTTCACTAGTTTACTACTACAGTCTACATATGCTGGTATACATCACACATCCACTGCTTTGGAAAGGAAACATCCTTTTATGTCAAACACGAGTACAAAGAAAAAACAATTAATGTAAACCAAATTTTCAAAAACAAAATTATTCAAAGAGCATAGGTACAATTCTACATGTAAACAACCCCTATATTGAAGAAGAAAAAATTTTCTCCAACTACAACACAAAATTGAATAGCTTCATAATTATTTAAGTAACTCATGAGATTTTAACCATTTGAGTTACTCAACTTAATATTACTATTTTTTTCTCCCTCTAAACAAGTTAATAGCCTCATTTATCTCACTATAATTACTATTTTTAAGTTACATTGACCATTTTCTATCTAGAAACTTTCTTTTTAATTCATTTTTATGAATTTAATTTAATTTTATACAACTATCAATATTTTTCACAATTACTTAATTATATAAAATTATTTAATTTAAGAGCACATTATCTTTAAAGACTTATATTTACCAAAAATGATTCATCCACTAAGTATTTATATATACTATTATTAAAATATTTTTTATGCATATTTTATATTAATGATTAATTTTTTTTATTGAATTTTAATGTAAAAGTCAAATAATTCTATGTTTACCAAAAAATTAGTTGTAGACTTGGAGATCAAGTTTCAAGGGAAAAAGAGAGAGAGAGAGAAGGAAAGTAACACAATTCATCTAGGCTTTGACATGATTCTGAACTGATCCTAATGAACAAAAAAAAGCGGAAGGTCATGCAAACTTGACACTTTAAAACCTTCTTCCTTTCCTTAACTCTCTCTCTCTCTCCCCTTTTTCTACTTCTTCCATTAGTCATGCCACTGTCTTCATGGATTCCTCACTCACCATCCTTTTAGTCTTCAACAACACCATCCAACCAGGTACTCAACCCTCAAACCTCAAACCCTCATCACACCCATGCATTTCATGACCCAAATTTCATTACTTTCACATTTCTCATTTCAAAAAAATTGATTTTTTTTTTTGGTGGGGTGGTGCCAAACATTGCAAATTTTCAATTTTGATTTTGATTTTGTTGGTGTGTGTGTGTGTGTGTGCATTTGCAGAGTTGTTCAGGAGCGTGCATGTGTATTGCCGAAAATTATTGGATGGGGACGAAAGGGAAGAAGCTGTAGTTGAGAGAGAGTTTGTGCTGTCTCAGAGTGGCTCCTACATGGAAATGAACTGCACACCAATTCTCACATCACTTAATCTTTGTGTTGCTGATGTTTGTGAAGGTTACAAGAATGGTGTTTGGCTTTGTGTCTTTGCCTTTCATGCTCATCACACGCCTCAATTCAAACACATTCCTTCAATTTTGTTGCTCACCAGGTAGAGCCTATTTACTGTTTGATATAATTCCTCTTTGAAATATGGCATCATGATTCCCCCATTTTCATAATTTTGAATTGGTCCATTTGATTGAACGGTTATTTGTAATTTGCAAGTTGTAATTGGATGTGGAATTGTGGATCCCCTGTTTTCTCCCTTTGAGAAAATAGAGTTCTCTTATCTGGATGAAACAAAGTTTTTTGGTATGAAACTGGTAGACCCTTACACAAGTGCTGGTGTGTCACTCCACAATGAATTGTTTCTTTCTATCTTTGTAACAGAAATATCTAACAGCTGATCTACATTTGTTTATTCAGTCTTGTTCATTGCAGTGGATAACTGTAAACTGTAGTATAGTGGACTGAAAGTGGAATGGTGCATATCCCTTTATTTATATGTCTTATTCTATTAGTCCTGAATATGTTTCTTGATTTGTTGATTATCCTGGGAAATAAGCAATGGCTAGTTAGACTGAATATATTTGATTGATGCAACAGATTTGTTTTCTTATATGAAAATGAGGGCAGGTGTTATATTATCATCCTTAATTTTTTTTGTTTTCAGAAACTCAAAACTCAAGGCAATTCCCAACTTGCTTAATGATCTCCAGATTATATACAAGCTGGAACTGAAAGCAGAAGTTGATGATGATCTGCCAGATTCTGCAAAGCAAGAATCGCAGAGAAACGGCTATGGTAACCAATCACCTCAGAAAGTCTTGCCTGTATTTGATCAGGATCTAAATTGCCTTCCTTTTGATGAAGGCACGACTGAGTTGATCGACGACAAGACAAATGTTGAAAGCTTACCAGGTTCAGAGTCAGTCTTCTCTTAATCTAATAGTAATAGACGTAACTGTTTATGGATAAAAATTACAGTACAGCAGATATGTTAGCCAAATTATTTTTTTTGCCTAGCCTATGCATAAATCCTCTGTCTCATTCTTGAAGATTCCAATTGTAGTGTTAGTATCTCATTTGATAATACGAAGGGTTGCAGGTTTTGCAGCAAAGAAAAGGAGGGCGCAAAGTGACCACATAGCGAAACTTGCTTTACCAGATTTGGTCAAGTACTTTGATTTGCCAATTGTAGAAGCATCAAGAAGTCTGAATATTGGGCTTACAGTTCTCAAGAGAAAGTGCAGAGAATTCGGTATTCCCCGCTGGCCACACAGGAAGATAAAATCACTTGACAATCTCATTCACGATCTTGAGGTCCTTGTTGCTTCCTCTTATTTATTATGAAGATCTTACCATTCTTAATGCAAGTTATTTGTATGCTAATTTTGAGATGACTTCTATCCTTTTACCTACCTCTTAAAGATTCATATATTTGAAAATCACTTTTATTTCGATTTACCAAACATAGCTACTACAACTTTTGAAAAATTAAAGCTTTACAAAATTGGGCTGTTACACATGTAATGTAACAAGACTTGGTTATTTTTTCCTACATTTGAAGGCTATTGAATGTGGTCTATTATGATCTTTGCCTTGTGCTTTATTTACTTTTCATGCTTCATCTGTGATGTGAATAACTGGTGCTTGAGTTAGCTCTTCTTTTCGACAAACCTTGTATGCCCTACTACGATAAAATTTGGAGTCCACACTGTGGAACATTCACTAACTTATATAGAGGTTTCCTGCAGGAAGAGGCGAAACACCAAGAATCAAAGGACAAGGTGGTGGCAATGGGGATGGTGAAGAGGCAAAGGATGTTGGAATGCGAAAAGGAAAACATAGAGAAGAAACCTTTCATGGACATACAAACTGAGACCAAGAGATTCAGGCAAGATATGTTCAAGAGAAGGTACAGAGCTAGAGCTGTTGAAAGACAAAGTTCTTCAGTCTCAAGCACTTAGCACCTTTTTCAAGAGAGTAAAACAAGAGACTAGACAAAATCACATTTTGCAGCAGCAGATTTATAGTTTAATACTGAAAGCTATACTGTTTTGTGTTTTCTGCTTCTCATGGCCGATTTGGCCTTTTTTTTTTTAATTACTTTGACATATATATTAATTTCAATTTCATTATGTGCTGAAGGCAGTCTATAATATATCCTTGGATCTGAATGTTCTTATCTTCTTTTTGCATTTCTATTTCATCATTATTGGATCTTTTAATGCAGTATGAGGCTTAAACTCTCTATGAGGCTTTAATTTTGAGGACATTTCTCTTATTTGAACTATTTCTTTGCCTTTGGAGTTGAGTTAAAGATAGTATTAGAAGTTTTCTGGTCACGGATGGTGTCTTCTTTAATGATGAAAGTATAATCTGGTTCATGATGAATAAAATAGCTATTCATTATATAAAAAATGTAATACTTTATTAGGAATAAAAATTAATAATAGGGATATTTAAAATATTTTATTTAAATTCATCATCAACCCGATCAATCTGATATGTGTGCCGTTTAGCTATGATAGACTCTGATATATGTGCTGTTTAGCTATGATAGACTCTTTTCTATGGGCGAAAGTTTTTGTTTTCCAAAAAAAAAAATCACTTTAAAGTTTAAAGTAAAAAAACCACATACAATTATTCATATATACATTGTCACACGTGCTATACTATATTACTTTTATTGCCTGTGCCTTTTTCCTATAAAGTAAAACAAAGACAATCATAAAAACGTTCCAATAATTTAGACGCTGAAAAATATTTTTTTAAAATATAAAATCAACAAAATATCTTTAAAAAATTAAAAAATATAATAGAAATAACTAAATATTATATATATTCTCAAAAAAATTTAGAAATTTAATTTTGATGTATTTTCTTTGAAAGTGCGAATATAAAAATAAGATTTTTTCTTTAAAATTTTGTGATTTTACGTGTAGTAAATTTTTGTGAACTTTTTTATTTATGAATGACTGAATTTATTTTTTTAAAATAGATTTATAAATTAAATTTTGTTTTGGTTTTTTATATGCACCTTTTAAATAGTTATAAAAAGGATTTACAAAATATCGCATCACAATCGTTTTGTCAAGTACAAAAATTATTTATCATTTTAAAAAATGATCATTATTACTTCGTTTATAAATTTTTGGAGCTATTTTATAATTTTAATCTCCTAAAAAATTATCAACGTGTAGAACTTCTACAATATTTTTAATAATAAAAATTCCATCACTTTAATTCTTTCATATTCGCTTATACATATAAATTTAATCGATGAAAGTGGACCAAAGTGTGAAAGAATTTGATATGTGTGATGAGTCTTTATCACCAAAGTGCTAAACAACTAAGTAAGTATTGTGTTAAGGTTTTAGTCAAGTCAGGCCACTCTTATTTTAATTATAAATAATTTTTTTTGACGGGTATTTTAATAAAGAGAAAGTCTTAGGAGTCAATATTAAGAAGAATATAGGAAGTTAATATTATTTTTTCTTCTTTTCTCTCTTCTCTTTTATCACTCACTATTTCCTTAATTACACTTATTGATTGGCTCCCTATTGATCCTCTAACGTTGATTATCTATCATTACTCTTTAATAAATAATTTTTTTTTGTGTCTGTCTTTAATAAATAATTGTATATATATAAATATATATATGTGTGTGTTAGATAGTGTATTTTTTAACGTGACATTTCTAATATATGCTTATAGACACAATATATATACCTTAAAATAATAAATTTAATATATGTAAAAAGGAGTTACAAATAAAATGATTAATATCACAATATATAAATAATCAGATATTCTATGCAATTTAATTAAGAACTTTCTGGATGAGGATTTTCTTGGTCACCATGTATGAGAATAGAGGGTACTTTCACTATCAATAGTATTCGGAAGGAAGCATTCCTAGCAATTAAAGCGAAGGGTATATGAATCAATTAATTAAATTAAATTGGTACCAAACCCTAAAACGCGGTCGCTGACTCTTGTAGTATGAATGCAGAAATTTCGTCGCTATTATCATAATAATAATATAAGTATAACATTAGAGACCTAATTATGGATAAAGAAAGCACTTTTTGTACTATATGACTATTTGACTATATGCTTATGAAATAGCTACCACTATTTAATTATTTATATGTCTCTTTTGAAGGAAAAATAGAAGAATGGCTTTCAATGGTTATGTGTGGAGTTTTCTACTTTTATACATCTAATCAATAATTCTATTTACTTACGTCAAGCATTAATATATATATATTTTATATTTTAATATATATTATATATTAATATCTGATTTTAATAATTAATTTTAATATAAATTTAGCATGACTCATATATAATAGTACATCAATTATTCTCAAGAGTGTGAAGAGAAACGTGTATCTTGTGCAAATCTATTAAACAAATTTAAGTGTGGCAAGTATTCTTAGATAGTTAGATTCTATATATCAATAATCAATAATTTTCTACAATTTCAGAGTAGAATAATATGACGTGGCGGAAAGAAAATATGATGTCATTATTTATAGAAAATTTTTAGCCAATAAATTATTGATCATATGTATATAAAATCTTATCATCAAATTAAATATTTGAAGTCAAACTAAATGAATCATATTGCTAACATATATCTGTATCATTAGAAATTATATGATGTCATATAAGATATTATTATGCAAAAAAGAAAAGAAAGAAAACGTGGCACAAAGTAGGAACCAAAACAATACAGAAAGGGTTAGGTAATAACCAACAATAGGTATAGAATAATAATAGTAAGAATAATGATAAGTTAATAAGTAGTTAATAAGTTTATACTTTACTTTATAGTGTTATTGAGCCTTTGCCTTTGAAAATGTTACCTATTATTAATATTGCTGCTTTGGTCTCTAGAACACTTGCATTGCTCCACATGAGCACATGCATGCATCACATCAGCCCCATGTTTTTTGGATTAGAATATTATATTAGTATGTTTAATTAATCTCATTAAACACTTTTAGAATATTTGTGGATTCGTCACCATCATAACACCCTTTAAAAAATATAAAAAATTGAGTATGAGCTAACCTCCATTATTAGCTGTAAAAACAATATTTTAAGCATACATACAAAGCACGATCATAATAAACTTTATCTTGCATTGGGAACTCAAATTAAATTAAGAAGAAGAGTAAAAAAAACCTCTAATTAAATCCATGTGTAACAAAAAAAAAAGTAGTATAGAATGCTTTAATTAACTCCAGCTGCCAATCCTTTTGTATAATAAATTATTATCCGAACAGCTAGCAATGATTATATTAATTAAAAAAAACAAATAACTAATTAAGTACAGTAGTATAACAAACTCTAAGATAAAACAAATAATGGTAGTGATCTAGCTAGGTATATGATTGGCCGAGTATTATTAATTTTGAAAAAATTAAAAAGTTAAACATATTATGATCAACAGGGAGCCAATATAAATTATGAATGATAATTTATATAAATTTTGGATGATAACTTAATTATTGGCTTCCTAACATTTGTTTCGTAGTATTGTTCTATTGTTGGTTTGTTGTTGTGGCGGGCGCCTAATTAGATTTAATTAACTATTAATAAGTATGATGATTGTAATTAAGTATAAGATTGAACAACTTTTTAGAAGATCCGCGTAGTAAACACGGCAAACACAATATCATCACATTAACATTATTAGTCATTGGAAGGAAGCATAGTATATATAAGCCAAAACACATAGAAATACTAATCAATAACCATAACCATATCGATAAGGACACTTCTTATTAGCTGTTTCTTCTTCTTCTTCCTTCTTCTTCATTCTGTGTTGGTTGAGTTGCGACCAAATTAATTAAACACATCATCATGGGTAATTGCCTTGCTTCAATACCAACACATGAACCACACTCTAATAACATCAACAACCCTCCTCATTATTCTTCTTCAGGCAAGTTTCTTTTCTTATATTAATTCATTTTCTCTCTATATTCATCTTCATGGAATCATGGAAATGAAATACTTAACATCGTTCTTAAATACTTTAATTTATAGTAACTAATTCCATAAGAGAAGGAGCATATATAGTGTATAATTGTATATAACGAATGAAGTGATTTTCACTTGAATAATATTGTATATATAATATAATTTGTTTTTATAGGTTCGTCGACCAGTTACAATGACGAGAGCAAGAAGGTGGAATCATCAACAACCGATGATATAACAAGTAGTCGAGGAATTAGTCATCGGACTTCGGCTTCAGAGGTTTCGAGTTTGGGTGGAAGCTTCGGTGGATCGATCATAACTCACAGTGGACAGATTCTTGAGACTCCGAATCTAAGAGTGTTTAGTTTGGCGGGATTGAAAGTAGCAACGAAGAACTTCAAGGCGGATGCAATGTTGGGAGAAGGTGGATTTGGAAAGGTCTATAAAGGTTGGTTGGATCATAGAACGCTCTCTCCGGTGAAAGCCGGTTCCGGCATGGTCGTCGCCGTCAAGAGACTCAACACCGAGAGCGTTCAAGGATTTCAAGAATGGAAGGTGCGTATTTTCTTTAATTATTTTTTCTTATTAGTATTATTGTTCTTTTTTCTTTTGTTCCAAGTTGTCAACGTTGGATTTTGGTAGTTATTATGACATTTTTGTGTATGTGGTGTTTTTCTGTCATCATTGATTGTTTGTTTATTGCATAAATAATTAGTACTAGGTTGTTAATCATCCTTTAGTTTGATACATTATTTATATACATATCTCCTTTACTCTTTTATTATTAGATTTTTTTTTTAATTTCCTAAATTAGTCCTTTCTTCTTCATCGGAAAAAATAAGAAAAAAAAAAAAGGTTCCATTAATTATGTTATATACCCTACCACTACTGGCACTAGTGCTGTAGTGTTTCAGCCACTACTACTTGGATGTAATCACGTTTTTCTTGTCCAAGTAGAGTGGGGGTATGTTGCATGTTTATAGTCCAAGCAAATTGGATATCACTAAAAAAAAAAAAAAACGACAAAAGAGAATGAACCCTTTTCTTGTTTGGGTTTCTTGCTATGTATGTTAGCGGTAGGTTTAATTGGAAATTTGGAATCTTTGATAATCTAGTGCCATTCTATATTGGGTGTTATAATAACCAGATACGATGTACATTATGTACTAGAGGAATATGTATTGGGAGGGGATTGTCAAAACTAGAAAGTAGTGATGGAAAGGAAGAGATTAAGAGAAAGAGAAGAGAAAGATGATGATGAACAAGGTTATACAAGTCTTTTTATTATTAAAACTAGAATGTGCTATATACATGTACGTAGTTCTATAAAACTTTAGGAGAGGTTTTTATGTAATTTACTCTAAATTGTGTGAACTGTTTATTTACTTTATTTTTTTATATATTATAATAATAAAAGATTATTACTAAAATCAATCGAGATGATTATAAAAAACGATGAAATACTAATATGTCACAGTTTTCGCAGTATAATCGATGTAATTTATCAAATAACCACGACGTATTTGAGTTATTTAATATCTAGGGTGTGGCAATTTGGAGCCACAAATAGGTTGGAATTCTTATCCATGGCATTAAAGAAATGAATATTCTCATTAATTGTATGGAAGAAAGAACAAATGTGGTTTACGCATTGGGGTCCCACCTACTTAACAAGAACCTATCTTTTTCTTTACAAAACTATGTCTTTTTCCAGATTCATTGCTTTTCAACTTGGTTTGTTAAATTACGCTGCTTCAATTTCAACACTGCTTGATCCCTTTAGTGTTGACTATTTCATTTTCAACATTTAAAAGTTGAAAATAAGTTCATTTCACTCCTCTTTCCAAACTTTTCTTAAGAAAAAATTCTATGTGTTGGTTATTGAATAACATGCATGCATGAATCATGTATGCATCAACTAAATTCAAACCCTTTTGACTTTGTAACAACTAATACAATTATTTTGCAATAATGATGCAGTCAGAAGTGAGCTTTTTAGGCAGGGTTTCACACCCAAATCTGGTTAAGCTTTTGGGTTATTGCAGAGAAGCTGATGAACTTCTTCTTGTCTACGAGTTCATGCCTAAGGGAAGCTTGGAGACCCATCTCTTCAGAAGTATATATAATCTCATCATTAAACTATCAATAATTACATTCATTAATTTCAAATTTCATTTATTGAGTTTATTAATATGTTTCTTCTTGCCCATCAGGAAATTCTAGTACAGAACCAATCTCTTGGAACACACGTCTCAAAATAGCTATTGATGCAGCTAGAGGCTTAGCTTTTTTGCACACTTCAGAAAAACAAGTTATATATAGAGATTTTAAGGCCTCCAATATACTATTAGATGGGGTAATAATAAGTTTTATTTAATTACTGTTTTTCTTTAACAAATTTTATAATAAACAATGGAAGGATATTAAATTTTAATATGATATTGGATCTATATAGAATTACAATGCGAAAATTTCGGATTTTGGATTAGCTAAATTGGGTCCTATCGGAGGAGAATCACATGTGAGTACCAGAATCATGGGCACATATGGTTATGCCGCTCCAGAATACATAGCAACCGGTAATTAATTAATTAATTATCAGTATTTTTTACTTAATGAAAAGCGTTTAAGAACGAGCCTTATTGATTAATTAATGCTATATATGTATATTATCAGGTCATTTGTATGTGAAGAGTGATGTGTATGGATTTGGTGTAGTGCTGCTTGAAATGCTGACAGGGTTGAGAGCACTTGACACAAAGAGACCAACAAATCAGCAGAATCTTGTTGAATGGAAGAGACATTATCTATCTGATAAGAAGAACATTCATAAGAACATTATGGATCCAAGACTTGAGGGTCAATACCCACTTAAAGCTGCAATACAAGCTGCTCAACTTACCTTAAATTGCCTTCAATCTGTTCATAGAAACCGCCCTTCTATGAATGAAGTCTTGAAGTCTTTGGAAGCCATTGCCGCTATCAAACATAGAACCAAAAAGAAGCCTGCCAACAAATTAAATTAGTAACATCATCATTATTCAGTAAATATATTCTTAATCAATCATCATTTTTTAGGATATATAGTTGTTTTGTTACAGGTTACAACACACCTTTCTTACTACTCTGATCTCTATTCTTTTTCTGGGATTAGACACATTTTTATTGTTGTATATGTAATCATAGCCTCCTTTTTGTTGTGATTTCAGTTCTTGATCATATTGTAGAGGTAAAAATTTTATGCAATTAGTATCACATATGAATTTTAAAGAAAATGGTGTGTTGCGAAATATAAGACAACTCAAAAATTTTAATTTTTATGATGATACAGACAACAGTTTAAAGTGAACGAGTTTATTAAAAGTAACAATAATTCTACGCGAACAAATGGTTTTGGTGAACCAAGTTCAATCAAGTCATTTATTTCTATACTAAATAGAAGACTATTTCGATGTCAAATAAAACTTTATTTAGGTGCAATTGTTTATATTATTTGATACCGAAATAATATTCTATTTAGCATAAAAATAAATCATTTAATTAAACTTGACTGGCCAGAATCACTTATTCAAATAGCGTTACCTTAAAAATATATAATTTTAGTAATATGAAAAGCTAAAAGATTAAAACAACTGAACTTATAAAGAAAAGAAAAAGATGAAGCCAAACAAAAAGAAGCTTCTCAACTCAGACTGATCCCATTATTAGTTCTGAATGGTAATGTCCGCTTCATTTAAATGGGCCCAATGCATTCAAGCCCATATTGAACTGCGCCCATTTAGTCTCTGACCCAATAAAAAAAATAATGATCCTTGTCTGTGTTACTTTGTTTTGTCTGGTAATCTGGTTGCTTGGAAGCCATGCATTGTGAATTTATTTATTATTCCTTTTCAATTTAGAAAATGAAATTGTGTAGTATTGAATATTACATTAGATGAAAACAGTGTTTATATATATGACGGAAGTTCTGTGTTTGATTATATATATATTTTTTAAAGAAAAAATGTTGATTTTTGGCATACATATGAACTTCTAAGTTCTAACAAAATAAAATAAAGTAGTCAAAGTTCTCTAAAATATACATCCATGATAGTCCAAAAGCAGATTAATCAAATTTGTTCCATAAAAGATTAGTCATTACTATTGTGTGAACAATTATCTTTTTTTGCGTGACAATAAAACAAAGCAAAAACTAGCTAAAAGAGACTAGATCATGCTGAAGAAAAATCAAAATGTCATCCGAAAGCGTTGTCTACTCTTTATACGCTTATTGGGAGGAAGAGACACATCTAGCAAAGAAGTCAGCTACTCTGTTAGCTGAACGCTCGATTAGAGTAATTTGCACGGACTAATTTCATAGTAGGATATCATTTATTTTTGAGACTAAATTATTTTCATCAATCGAAGAGCTTGAATCAAACTGAATTAAGTGAAGAGCACCAAGACAATCCGCCTCACACAAAACATTCCTGAAGTCTGCATTTCAAGCTAGATTAAGATCTTTTCAAATGGCGAAGAATTCACAAAGTAGACTGGTAGTGGCCCGAATACCACCAAAACAACCTCTCAGACAACCCCTTCTAAATCTCAAATAATACAACCAAAACCAGTACGTGAATAATTAATTTACTCCGATTGCTTTCTTTCGTCATAATAATGCTTATATAAACTCAAAATTCAACATGTTTAAGCTGTCTTATTTGTTTATAGCATTATTAATTATAAAAAATGGATAGCAAATGAAGAGATCAGGGATTATCATATGTTCTCAAACCAATTTCATACTGGTATAAGTATTCCAAATGTTAGCTAATGTTCCCACTTCAAATAAGAATCAATCAATTAGCCTTATCTACTGTGCTTTGTGGAATTCACTGTTGTTTTGATAATGAAATTTAAAGTATACAAATGAACATAGTGGGTAAAGTTTGACTTTTCAATTTGTGTTCCAATTCATTAATCACCACTTAAAACCAATTTCTTTTGTGGCTGCTCTTTTTTGAAAAAACCATCTCACCCGCATTCACTTTATAAACCTTCAAATATGGTCAGGAATTCATATACTAATACATAATATTAATTGCACGCAAACTGACGTCTATAATAATATTGTTACATAATATATTAATTTTTACATGTACCAATTTCTATTCTTGGTGAATGAATTTAAACTATTGATTGAGCATATATACATAGAAAGATGTTTTTCGTTAATTAACATGTTAATGAAATTTACTTATATACCTCTTTGAAATATAACGGTATCAAATTACATCAATTTTTCAATATACCAATTTGGCAAACAATTTCATGGTATAAACAACATTTTTCTACATGAAATTGCCGAAAATAAAGTAATAAGACACTTTCAAAGTATAGCTTCTAGAGTCACAATTCAACTACAGAGTCTTTGGAATTTCACACAAAATTCCACAATCAAATGTAAAAAATAATCAAGACTGAACAATATTTAGACTCTTACTTGGAGTTGGAGTCATTTTCATTGACCAGCTGCCATCCACCACAATGCAATGTAGTCTCAACCACTTGTTCATATTTATGAGACTCAAAACCAACCAATTCATGCATATAATGAGACATATAAATAAATCAACTCTCTCTTGTGAATCAAACCAAAAAAGAATCCAAAAAAAAAAAAAAACTATGGCTTTTGCATTTCATCATAGTAACTATGCTCTTCTAGCAATGATCATAGTTTTTGCTATGATCCCATTTGAGTTCACCTATGGTTCTCATCACCACCATCACCATCACCATAAACATCTCAAGTCCCTTCACTTCTCTTTGTACCAACATGAAACCATAAACAAAACAGGTTACATCCTAGTAAGTGGTGTTGAAGGTGGTGCTGGTGTTACTCAAACCACAACACCTTTTGGTACCCTTTTTGTGTTCCATGATCCTCTGACTCTCACTGCAAACAGAACCTCCAAAGTTGTTGGAACCTCTGAAGGGACTTCAATCACTTCAAGCTTTGATGGGTTGCAAAGCATTTCCATTGCAAAGATAACTCTGAATCTCAAGAATCACAAAGGCTCTATTTCTATTCTTGGTGATGTTAACAACGTCAAGCCTTCTGATCTTCCTGTAGTTGGAGGCACCCAAGATTTCTTGTTTGTGAATGGCTATGTTACTTCTTCTCCCGTTGATTTGAAGGGTCTCACAGTTGTTTATAAGGTTGAGTTTCATTTGTATTGGCCTCCATATGCAACTGCTTAAGCATCTTAATGATATGGGACATAGAATTTATTGAAACTTTCAATGATTGTTTATGTTTTTATTTTTATTGTGTTAGATTGTTATTTTTGTGGATTTCTTTTCTTTGCTAGGTAATAACTTTAATTTCTTTCCTAAGGGAACAATAATGTTATTTATAGATGTTCGTTTTCGTTTTAGTATGTTAATTTCAACTTAAGAGCATTTTTAATTAGATAAGGCAAAGCTTGTCTTTAAACCATTTCTTAGATAAGCATAAATTAGTATCAGTAAATAAGTCTTATTTTGTTTCTGTTTTTATACTTGTACCAAAGACCTTGGATATATATGATTTAAGGGATTATATTTTCCATTTCATCAAGTTAGTATTAACAAATAACTAAATAGAAAGTCACCAAAAATAACTAAATAGAAAAAGATACATTATTAATTAGTAAGAGGCTAACATGTTCATAGAAAAACATATCTACAAATAATTATCTTAAAAAAATCACATTCTCTGGCACAAACGGTAAGTGTCTTGTCATGGGTTTGAACCTTAAAGTGACATTTATTCAAAAAAGGGATATGGTCAAATTTCCCGAAAGGACACTCGATAAGACGTAAGAAATTAGTTTGGGTCTGTTGGCCTGTGATATCCTCTATAAAATATAAAATTAAAAAAAAAAAAATCTAGACTTGTCTACAAGATTGCTGAAAAAAGAAATTGATGCCCAAATTCTAAAAAGTGGGTTTGTTTTTTTTTTCCCAACGGTATACTAAATAATTTTCTTAATGGGCCTGAAGTAAGCTTTTGTATAATTTTTTCTGAAGTACACGTTGAAAACAATTCCTAGCAGTAGAGGCCCATTGGATAACTTGCCTGATAATGAATTTTTGAGTGAGACCATAAATTCAAAATATTTCCCAAAACTGGTTTTGGGCTTGGGCTACAGCTCAAGACCATTGCACACCGCAGTTTTTTTATTGGGATATTTTTTTTTTCAATAAAATAATACCAAATAACCAAATATCATAGTTTACCTTACCAGACACCAAAAAACATATTATAGTTTACCGGAAAAAGGAAAAAGAAAAATTCAATTATTCTCAACAACTGCAACCATTCGCGTATTTTTTTACAAGCTTTGTTTGTTGGTTGAATACTATTTTATTAAGGAAAGCTGCAATTTTTAACACTGAAGAATCTACAAAGGCCCCATCACTCTGAATTGAACCATTTCCAAGTTGGGAATTGGGTTTCAAATAATACAATTAAACAAATCTTAGTCAATGGGGTTCTTTCTTACCAATACTTTGTGGAGAATACGTTGATGCCTTCAATTCTTAATTCACAAACACTCACACTTGCCCACATGCCTCCAATGGAATCAAAACAGAGTAACTTATCACTTATGATTAAGAGAGTGAATCTTTAAGGAAACATCAAAGAAATAACCCTCTATCCATAGAAAGAGAAATGTCAATTACCAATGCAAGGTGAAGGATTGAAGGAACATCCTAGTTTTTTAGTTTTAGAATTTTCATGTCAATGGCCCCACACAACTCAACAAAAGAAATAATAAGAAGCTTGTATCTCAAGTGCCATAAAGAGAACCCTCACCGCATCAACCGTTATATATATATATATATATATATATATATATATATATATATATATATATATATATATATATATATA
>JASCZI010060550.1:50573-69411 GCA_036250425.1 Stylosanthes scabra
AAAAGCATGTACGTGCATCAACTTAAAAGTTAATTGAAAGAGACTTCTACCTTACATCATCACTAGCCACTTGCTGCACTGTACTGCCAAACTTTTCACACAGCCGACCTTCACCACCATGCTATTAAGATACAAAGCAGAAAGAAAGAGAATCAGATAGAAGCTCACTTATGCATAACATTTCCATGCACATCATTTTATCATAGGTCCACATGTACATAATGTATTCTCGGTAGTTTAAGAAATTTACTATGTGATTACATACACTAAAAAACCATCAAGTATAATTATCAAACATCAGATAAGACATGTCAGTTAAATAAGCAGTAAAGAATCTTCACCGTATTAACAAGATCAACAGCCAGCACTGCCCCATATTTCTTCCTTAAATCTAGGAAATGTCTCTCTAAAACTCGAGGCTGCATCACAAGCAACAAAATAGCAGTGAAATACATAGAACATTAGGTGTTAAGCCCAAAAAATACAACAATCAACAACCACGTACAGCTTCGTCATGTTTCATTAGCTCAAACTTTGGTTTATAAGTTAGGTCAACAATTTGCTCCCATGGCAATGGAATTGAACCACGAACCTGCAGAAGCTCAACCAAGGTAGCTAGTAAGAGATATAATTTCTGAAATATATTTGACGTAATAAAGTGAAATTTTCTTTGTCATCTCATTAGAAAACTATTTTAATTACCTAGCCGATGTTTATTATTAATTAAGCCTCCATTAACTAGCCAAAAGCCGTAAACCATTAATAGTAATGTTCAACATTTTGAAAACAACAACTTATCCCCAGCAATAGGACCACTACTAATTGTTAGAACTATCCTATCTCACCGGACAAGCAGACCATAGAAATAGCTTCACGGTCATATAAAGATATACCTGAACATATGATGCAGTATACCCATTGAGCTGCATAATTTGCTCTGTTTCTACAAAATTTGCAGCATACCCATCAGCATCAGCTCCTCTTCTCCACAATCGAGTTCCTTTCAGGAAAGGAAATTCACCAATATAAGATAATGAATTATAGCCTTCTTCAAGCAGCCAGAAATAACAACCATATTTTCTCATAAAAACTACTCAAATACTAGACTTTTAGGTCTTGGATATAAATCAAAGTGCTGGGATTAAAACGAAGGGAAATAATTACACGTGATGTAACCCAAGTCATGTCACAATAAATTTCTGCTTACATCATAAATACATAGTTATAGATAATGCAGCCACTTAGACCTAGAACGAATGCTTCTTGTTTCTCCTACTCAATAATTGCAATTAATATTTATTGCTTTGATAGTTTGAGACTCAGTTAAATTTTGCTTTGACACCTCAAGTTAATAAAAGTTAATATACTTCACTTATATTAGGGCAGCTTTCCACCACATCTACCTCCGTGGTCATACAAGCAATTGTCGTTGCCATGGATTTTCTCTTCATACTCAAGTATCCTAGCCTAGTCTAAACCATTAGCAGTTTAAATTATTTTCCTTCTTATACTGCCAAGTATTACATATTCAGTACAATATTGATCATCCATTATTGCTTTCATTATCACCACCAAATTAACCACTCCATTAATTTGATAGCCTAATAGAGATTGATTCATTAAGCAATAAAAAGCACATCTACTTGCTATATTTATGATATACATGCACAGTCAAGCTGGAAACAATGGAAGTATTTTTGGTGGATTTTGATAAAAGGAAAATATTTTCATAAAGTCTCAAAATACCATTTCTTCTTGTGCATCTCCTCGCAATTAAAGTGACATCAATACTTTCTTTCCCAATGGCTGCTTGAAAGTGATGAAAACCTAATTACTTATTAAGGTCAACCCTGAAAGAAACTGTTGAGTGACATACAAACAGTTGAAATAGTCAAATGAACAAAACAAAAATATATTTGTCACGCAACAATAACAACAACAAAATAATGATACAGCATGGGGTCAATCAAATAAGGATACTGCCTTGGACTACTGGAAGTAAGTATGGGTCTAACTGCAAGAACAGGATTGTACACTTATTAGTTAGTAATATAAGAATAATAAGTACAGAATAAACATGGAAGAAATTCAAAGGAAAAAAAAAACCCCGCAGATCCACCTTGTTATCAATTAGCACTTCCAACATATAATTGTTCCAAAGAAAGCGAGGTTCTGCCTGCAGTAAAGAATTTGGTAACATAAGCAGTTTAGCTGGATCAAAAACAAAAAGACAGCAGAAAGAGTCACTTGAAGTGGAAATGTTTGCATAGGCATAAAAAATCATCCAGTGCTCCTAACCAGCAAAGTAATTAGCCAAAAGTGAAATGAATTACCTGTCTCCAAAGAGGAAGCAATTTAGACTCATCACCTAGGGCATTTAACCGTTGTGCACTGCAGAACATGATATCAATAAATGCAATTTCATATTTAAGTTTGACCCTCAATAAAAGTTTTAAAAAACAGCTATTTCATTCAATCATTTTAAATTTTCTAAAATAATTGACTTAGAACACTAATAGAACAATAAGAATTTCATTTATGACATCAAAATGAGTTAGTCTTGAAGTACTTTAGCAACCCCAACTTGCCAGTGGCTTATTACTAGAAGGGAATGTATCCTTTATTTATCCAAGAACTCAGCTAACAGATGTTGCTTGCTGATGTAGTCAAAAAACTATTCTAAAATCCTCGTTATGAAACAAGACAGACTTGCATGCCAAAACTAATTTGGCAGAAGCAAAACCTCTTAATCATTACATGTATTTGCACTTTCTTTTCATTTCCAGTCAGAAAATGCACTCAATTTTCAATTAAGGAAAAGTTATTGCCATTTTTTCTAACTTAGAAGTAATCATAGTCACTTTCTGTCTCTAAAAGATGTCTTCGTTTGAAATTTGAAAAATATCAAGTGTCAATTACTGATGCAAGTCCATCCTAAATGAGACACTAACAGTAGCATACACAAATAAATTGACAACAAAATAAAGAGGGGGAAATGAATTTTCTCTAGAGGTTTACAGGATGCATGGATGAAACAAGTAATCAACAGGGGGAATATTGCTACTTCCTTCTTTGTGGATATTCAATACAGGTACTGGTCTCATGTTTTGGAATGAATACAACCAATATCATATTTCTGTGACAAATTTGTATGAAGGACAGATGAATATTTATGTAATTTACCTCAGAGTTAAGTTAGTTTCGTATGAGAAGAACAGACCATGGGTTTTCTCAGCAACATTTAGCAGCCCTAGAAATTCCATCTCTGTCTTCTGCTGACAGATAAGGTAAAACAATTATGAGCTGCGATATGGTTGGACATAGAACTAAATAAGAAGCAAGAGGAGTTGTAGCAAGCAAACCTGTTCAGCAGGGGTACTTTTAAGAGAATGATCACAGGGGAAAAACTTCAAGGATGAAACTTTGAATATTGGATGCCCCAAGTAAGATCCAACACACTCTCGATCAGTTATAACCAGTAAATATGACCCTAAAGGCACAGTAAAATTTAGCAACATCAAAATGATTGGTCAATATATTTGAAGTCTACTACTGTCAAAAAACAATGCATTGAGTCCTGAAGAAGAAATTCGAAATGCAAACTACAGCTAGAAAACCAACATGCTATGATCAAAATCACAAGTACACAAACAAAACAGGAATTTATCCAGGAAAGAAAACCAAAGAAACAACTCTGGAAAACAGGGACGGATGGAGTAGGAACCTACTGACTACTGCATAAAGTGTAAAGATATAAGCAATATTGGTATTCATTTCCTTCTTTCTAATCTTATAACTTCACATAGTAGCACAATCATATCAAATAAAGATTAATCCAACAATAAATCAACATGCTCAAGGAAAAAAAAACTCAAAGCACAGCCAAAACGAGAGGCATACAATAATCACTCATCACTTATAACATCTACAACATCAATCAGAAAATAAATGAGAAATAACGCCTCCTAGGATTGCTTACCAGCCAGAAGCCTCAACATCCCAACCACACCGAAGATGGTATAAATCTTAGGAACTCGAAGGGAGTTACCTTGTGGAACTTCATCTGTCATAGCAAGATAACACAGCAGGAAAATTGCATTAAAAAATTAAACAAGATAATAATTAATGAAAGATAGAGAAAAAATGAATTGATAAATAAATAAAAGAACGATTATATATGCTAAGCGAAGCAATAAAGCAACAAACCGATTAGCTTCATGGAACCGTCGAGCCTACTAATGGCCAAAGAAGAACCAGAAGAACCGTCCGTTGGTTCAATCACGTACTGATCCGGAAAGTCCCAAAGCCGCATCCGCGTGTAAAGCTTCTGCACCGAATCTGCCTTCTCCATCATCGTTGAAGTTCTTCAGCTCACTGACGAAAACAAAACACAGATCCGTAATTCAATTAAGTAGGAGTTACTGAGATTCGAATTTGAGCTTGATCCAATCAAAATCGAATTCGAAGGAACGCTATGTTTTTCCCGCTAAAACAGTGAAAGCAAGTTGGATTGTGTTATTTTCTCGCACTTTCTTGGCGGAGAAAATGAAGGAAACAATAAAAAGAAAGTATTTACCTGGCTCGCAAGATCAAAGAATGAAAGATCGAAATTCGAATTCGAATTTGATATGGTTTATGGAGTCTTAGCGTGTGTGTGCCTGTGGCTGTAAGACTGTAACTAACAAAGGGAAATCATGCTGCTGCATTACGCCACTTTTTTTTTTGGTTTTTCTTTTTATAATTTTTTTTGAAGATAAGGCCGTGTTTGGAGGATACTTTCCTGTCATGGGCCCAGACTCCGAGTTAGATTTGTTTTTGTTAAAATTGGCATGCAAAAGTTCACCTAAAAAACTACCCATAAGCGTACTCGCGGAGAATTAGTCATCGGTGTATATGAATACTAAAAAAAATTAGGCATGCACATAATATTTAAAAAGTTTAATTACTTTGCTAGTTTACGTAGTTTTACTAAATTTTTAATTAGGCCTCAATATTTTTTTTCTTTTAATTAAATCGTCACATCATTTTTAAATTTGTAATTAGGTCTCTATTAAGAATAAGTGTGAAAGAAAACAGTTAAGTGAGTCTTTTATTATTAATTTGTACTTTACGTAAGACTTATATTTATCTAGATATATTTTTTATTTACTTTTTCATCAACATTCCTAAAAAATATTCTCAATTTGCATTAATCAAAGTCACATATTTTTAGGAAGCTTAAAGTATATTAAAAAAGAGAAAAAATATTTCTTTTATCATTTTAAAATAGAAAGAAATGTTATATTTAGTGAGTTAGTCACTAGTTTTTGTGATATCTTCAATTTAGAGATGAAATATTTCGTTAATTCTAACGTTTTCATTATGACATTGACCTAATTATAAAATTTTAAATAATATAGGGACCTAATTAAAAGAAAAAAAAGTATAAGGACCTAATTGAAAATTTCATGAAACTATAGAGACTTATGGATTAATTAAAGATTTAGAGTTAAAAAGTTCATGTTTAATTCAATAGAAGAAATTACTGAGAAAAATATTTAAAGTTATTATTAAAAGTATTAGTTAATATAAATTAAAATTATAGGTTCTTGAAGGTTTTTTTTTTATTAAAATATATGATAATTATCCAAAAATAAATTTGATATTTATATCTATATCTATTTATACGGTATATAATGAGAATGTTATAAGAGTTCGTATCCATTATTTTCTTTCTAAAATTCCTTCATTATATATAACTCTTTAAAAAATATATATGTTATTTTCAACAATATTTGAACTTAATACATTTTAATTAAAAAACATAAATCACTTACTATTTCAACTAATTTAACCTTTTAGTCAGTGTTTATTGATTCGCTAGGCTATATGAGAATGTTTAACAAAAAATTAAATAAATATAAAATCTACACAAGATATATTTGTATATTATATTAATTTATAATATTCTTAAATGTGTCTTAACATTTCTCAAATTCCAGGGACAAATTAAGTCTGTAATTATTAAAAAAAATAAGTAGATAAAAATCAGAAAAACTTAAAATAGCTCTAAATAAATTTTTCACAGATTTGGAGTTAAATGCATTATATTAGCCCTTTTGAGATCGTTGTCACCGTTGGATTTGAATATTTACCTCGCAAAGGGATAATCCACACCCATTATTGAATAATCTACTAGTATTTTCATTGATAAAAGAGTTTGTTCAAATATATTAATTTATTTTGAAATGAATGTTGAGAATATTCATCACTTATTTTGTGTTGTATGTGAGTTTACTTATAGATATGGTGTGCTTGGTTGATTTCATATGGTAGACTATCGACTCTTTCAGTTAATATAATTACGTAACATTTTGAGAGTTGGACAAGAGTGTTTATAAAAATAAAAATAAAAAATGCGTGGTTGCATTGGGAATTTTGCTTGGAATGCTTGGTTGAATCTTTTGAAATATAAAAAACAAATGTAACAAAAATTATCTACATGTTGTTTTGGAGCTATCAAGAGTGGAATCATGTTCATCTCTATAGATGTTGATGGCAATGTCAAAAATGACTACAGATTAAATATTTTTATTTTGTTATGTTCGTTCTTTTCATTTCATGCATACTTTGTTGTGCTGAGCTACTCTTTTATTTTAAAAAAAATTGCTAAAGTATTATTTTAGTTTTTAGCTGTTTAATTTATATTATAAATTGATCCTCAATATTTTAATCATTCTATTTTAATTTTAAAAAGTTTCAAATGAAATTAATATTATCACGTTGTTAAATTTGAAAAGAATAATTAATAGAGATAGTAATGTTAATGAAATTAACTCTCCAAATGGAAGGTAAGATAAACATTACTGTTAGGAAAAACGCTTAACATAAAAAACAATAATGAAAATTAAAATATATATGAATTAGCGAAAAAATTAAAGAAAGAAATTTCTGACCTTAATTTTATAATAATATTTTGTGTAGTTGTCGAGTTGGAGATTTGTTTACCTCAAATTTAACGATGAAATAATATTATATTGATATCGGGTAAAATTTTTTGGATTAAAATAAAATGTTTAAAATTTTTTAGACTAAAATAATACAAGTAGAATGTTTAGGATGAATTTAAAAATTGACCAAATCACCAAACCTTAATTAGCGATAAAATAGTACTTTAAAAAATATATATTTTGAAATGGAGGAGCAGCTATTTCCAGTTTATACAAGGAAATTTCACGGTAATAAGGTTCGTCACATTGATATTCCACGCCCTAATCAATCTGTAGCAATACTATTACTATCATTTCCAAAACATAATAATTAGGGGGAGCTTTTAATTTTTAAAGTGAAGAAATTTATGGTACGGAACAAGATCTAAATTCTAATTAAGCCACCTAATTAAAATTCCTTGGAAGAATAATATCATCATTGAATCTCGGAAAGGGGATCCCTTGTTATTATTGTGAATTAATTAGTTTGACCTTATAATTAAAACTATCTAACACTGTCTAGGTTCATAGTAATCATGAATTATTCATGAATCTTAGAAATCATTTAACCAGAAAATGAAGAGAGACAAGTCATATCCACCATTGATCCTCAAAGAAGATAATGCATCGATCACCCTCTGTAACTTAATAGAATGAACATAATAATAATAATAATAATAATAATAATAATAATATAGCAAAAATAGTTGCAGGCAGGTAAATATAGTTTGAAGCACACATGGTGCCATCTAATAATTATTATCTCTCTTAAATAAATTGGACCTGACTATGTGATTCCTTATTAGGAGATGCAAAAGGGAAGAAAAAATTAATTACGCAAAACGCATAATTATTACTCCATTATTATTATTCTTCTTCCTACATCTCATGCCATCATGGCATGTTGTTGTAGTCATCTCGATCATCTGCAGGCCTCCTGTTGAGGTCAAACCACGCTACAATTTGTATTTTCTCCACTCCCTCCACCATCGGCACGTGGTTGAGGTCAATCCGGTTGCGAACCGGCGCTGTAGCTCCTCCTTCGCCACCACCAGCAGCTAAACCACATAACAAATTGGAAAATCGAAACAGACAGCAATAAAACATTAATTAGATCCTCACATATGCATATCAAGTCATTTTGTGGAGTGTTTTCTTTATAATGTTTATAGAAAAGTATAAATAATTAATAAATCATCTAACAAAAACGATGAGAGTTATAGAATATTCAAAATCTAAAAGCAACTAACAATTAAACTTTATATTCTCTTGGAGAAGTTGACTGAATTTTTATTAGTTATTCAATATTTATATATAAAGGTTATAAAACTTCAACAGAAGTGATTTCATGACATTGTATACATACCCTGACCGGTGGCGGGTGCAGGGAGAGAAGAGGAGAAATTCGGGGGCCTGAAGAAGCCACGGTACTCACGATCTGGGTGTGTTCTCATGTGTCCAAAGGCTGCCTTCCAACAATGAAATGTTTTGTTACAAACTGGGCATATTGGTGCACCAGTTGGAGGATCCTTAATTTGAGGAGCCTTTCTTCGCCTTTTAAGTCCAGGGATAGGTGGTGGTGGTGGAGGGTTTCCTCCGATGGTGGTAGTACCATCATTTGTTGTGAGATCTGCCAGGACTTCCTCCGGTGTCTGATTAACAACCGGTGATTTTCCTTCTTCATCATCACTTAAGTTATTGGGTTCATCAACAATTGGTGATGAAGGAACAGCAACGGGTTGTGGTGGTGGTGGTGACGGCGATGGTTCAGTAACGGGGGTTGAAGGGGATAGGGTAGTAACTGAGGCGGATGCAGAAGAAGAATTATTCTTGTCCATTTCCATTTCCATTTCACAAGGAGAATGAAAGAGAATGATAGTGAGCCTGTGAAGTGTGAAGGAAATTGTGTGTGATAAAATGGTATATTTATATGCATGTCAATATAGCTAGGTAGGAGGTGCATGAATTAAAATTAACCTTAATTCTCTTTCATCATTTACTCAAATAAATGTCTTCAACAAAATCATGCTTCAAATAATGTACACATGTATTATCGAAAAGTCTAGGTCTACATAGATTTTCATCCATAAATCAGCCATAATTAATCTTGTTTAATTTTATTTAAATTTTTAATTATTTTATCCTCTTATGTTTTAGGGTAGAATCTATATGTCTATATGTGTTCACCGCTTTTTTTTTTTGTTTTTGAAGCTATCCACATTTAAAAATGGTGAACCGCAACCTATGAATCACGGACACTTCGTTGAATTGACGTGTCCACATGTCGGACACTTTTTAGACACAACACTCACAAACACTCGTCCGACACGCGTGTCTTTTATGTCATATCCGTGTCCTTAGAAAAACAAAAAAAAATATCGGACACACTTGACACTCCAAAATATCATTACGTGTCCAACTTTATTCTTAACTTATATTCTTAAAATGAGTTTAAAAATAATAAATATTACTATTTCTTAAAACTAAAAGTTATTTTAAATATTTTATATAATTAAAAAAAACATTAAAAATACTTAAAAGTAATAATTTAAATTTTAATATAAATAAAATATTAAGATATTATTATAATTTTGTAAAAAATACATCATATTTTATATATGCTGTGTCCCCGTGTCATATATAAAATTGAGATTGATGTGTCACCCTGTCGTGTCGCGTGTCGTGTCGTGTCGCGTGTCCGTGTCAGTGCATCATAGACGGCAACCAAAGAGCATTAATAGCTACTATAACTAATTCATTAATTTTTTTTAATTTAATTTTTTAAAAATTCATATATACACATGGGTTCAAATTTTGAATACATGTATTCTTTTTTTTTTTAATTTTTAATCATACTTGTAATATCACAGATCATTTATGTATTCTCTATTTCCACAAGTAAGCTTATTTTTTAGTTTTATCTTTTTATTCATGTTTAATCGAAACTTTTCTTTTGTTTGTTTTTTATATTCATTTTTGTAACATGACTTTAAACACCATTTTTATTTGATCTTTTCGGTACTTTGCATATGCATCTCATCTATAATTTGACTTTTTGGTAACTATCCTTCGTGTAACTATATGTTCATTTATTTTTATATTCCTTCATTTTATATTTAGTTAGAAGTAAATATTTATTTATGTATATACTTATTACTTAAGATTGCATAAAATTAAATTTTCAATGTGTTAATAATTTATTTTATCGGTTATTAAGTTATTTTAGATGTGTCTTAAAGATTTGACTTATTATAAAAAAAATATTATAAGTTTCATATGTGTTTTTAATTTATTTCTATTCAATTATGTTTTTTTAGATGTGTTTATAACTTATTTTGTGTGTTATTATATTATTTTAGATGTGTCTAAAATAATCCATATTTAAAAATATTTTTTATTTTTCTAATTTTAAACACATCTAAAATAATATATTAAAGATATATTGTTTTATAAACACATCCAAAAATTATTGAGAATTGTCTCTTTTTAAAGTGATGAAATACTATTGGCTCTGGTTAGTTGAATCCATATATTTTTATATTTATTTTGTCTACTATAATTTGTGTAAATTTTTTATAAGTTTATACAAGGCTATCATTATTTGTTTTTATTTTAATTTTAAAATTTATGAGTTTGTTATGTTTTTAAATTTTGAATTTAGTTAGAATTATTTTTTTTATTAATATACAAATTAAAAAGTGGATGTGTCTATTTCAAATTTAATATTAATTTAGAATAAATTATTATTGTTTGTTTAAAATAGGAGGGAGAATTAAAAAAAATATTTAGATATGTTTTTTTTGTTTTATTTAAAATATGTTGTAATATATTGATGAATTATGGAAAAAATTTTATGTTAAGCCAATGCAGAAGTACAGTAATAGGGCTTCTAGTGATAAGGTTTGCTAATAAAAAAGAAAATTGTTGTGCTTTATTGGTCTTTGGAAGAATGGTGGATTTTTTTAACAAAGTTGTTAGTAGAATAACATGAATAAATTTTAAAATAGTATGAATATAAATAAAATGTTTAAAACATTATGGACATTTTGTGATACAATCTAGTATAAAGGGCGGGATTAAAATGAATCCATGTGCCTATTAAAGTAAAAATTAAATCACACACATACAGCAAATTTTTACCAAGGTGCTTGATGATGCATGCTTTATATATAAGAGAAACACATTTCTTATATGGTAAAATATCTATCAAATTAATTAAATTACAATTTGGTCAATAGATTATTATTACACTCTTTATTAATTAATTATTTTTAAAAATCTCTATTAATTCATATATGATAAAAAAGACAAAACTATACCTTAAAATATTAGAAAAAAAATTAAAAGGGAATAAAAGTAGAAGGAAATATATTTTATATGCTAATATCATTACTTGATTGAATATATTTTAGAAAAAAATATATTTTAATTTTTTTTCTTTTCTTGTTTAATTACATGAAAAATACTTTATGTAAATTAATTATATGTGTACCTACAGTTGTCTGATCTCCTAGTAGTTTTAAAAAGTAAAACAAGTGTTACCAAAATGTTAAAAAAAAAAAGTGTAACTTTAAATTGTTATTATAGGTATTTCTCTTTGCTAAATTTCTTGTTAATAAGATTCTCAGATTTCGATATATAGCTTAATTTATTGTACCTTTTTCAAAAAATAGGTCTAGTACATTGTATAAATTTCTATTTATTATATTCTCATTTATGTCACGTATACTTAATTAGTACATGATTCCCATGATAATCATTTATGGAATCATGAAACTCATCAGTTTGCTGGTGCCACCACCACCAAAAGATCTTGGTCTTAACCTCACCAGCCAGATGAAATAGAAGAACAAATTAAAATTGTTCCTACAGCCATGAATCTACATGCTTATTATTATCAGAGAAGTGTAAATATATATAGGGAACTTTGTAAGAAAGAATTAAAATTCACCCATGGCCGGAGAAGGGCATCTAAATTCTTGAACATGCCAATATATTATTTAATGTTATTCTAGACAAAAAAAAAAAAGAACTATTCTTAAGAAAGTAGGTGATTCTAAGATTAAAAATTTCATAAACCAGATATACATAAAAACCAAGAAACAAAATTAAATAAAACACGATTTTCCATTATATCCTTAATATTTTTTACCATACAAAAACCATAACTCACTTTCTTACTTTAAATACTTAAAACGAAGAACGAAACCCATAAGCAACAAAATAAAACACCATGCACGCATATATATTTAGGTCCATGCATAACATGATAATAATAATCGTGCATGCATATTATATATACAACTAATAAAAGTAGATAAAGGGAACTTAGTGCAGAAACCATCCTCATGCAGCAGCATATCATCTCATTCCAAAAATTCTATTCACTCATCGTCTTCTTCATCATCGGCAGGCATATTCAGATCAAACCCTAAAACTTTTCCTTCACCAGCAGCATTTCCTTGTTCACCACCGTCTTCTCCTCTCTCCATTGGCTGGTTCAGATCAAATTGGCCACGAACAGATGATGATCCACCCTCTCCAATCTGCCCGCTGGTGGCGCCGCCACCACTGCTTCCTCCTTCACCAGAACCTAATAAACCACATACATGACATAGAAAATAGAAAAAAATAATAATAAACCCATGAATTTAATTAGACTATAATGTAAACAAAGTAACCCTACATAAAATTGGAACCTTGCAAATACTGTGAATAAAAATCATGAACCGACGATGTTATAAATACATGAAATCTAGAGATGCAAATATATATTATGAATTATGCCTGGAACTTAACATCTATCATGAATCATATAAAAAGAAGACAACAAAAATTAAACACAGAAACATTGTTTTGATTAAAACAAAATTATTACACTAGATTAAGATTCCTACTAGATTCTATATATAAAATAGAATTCATTTTGTATATGCATTTTGGATTAACATATTTAAATGATTTCGGTCATCACACTTGGCAAAAAAAAAAGTTTCAAGAACGAATTGAAAAATTAAAGCTAGAAGTGACAAAAACACAGAACGAAACATTTTAAAAAACTAGATCCACATAGGATCGATTATTTACGTTATTTTACATGCATATATAAAGTATTCTTGTAAAAATTTATATACATATAACACAATTAATTAAAAGTCACAAAAAATTAAGATGTATAGTATAGATACATTATTATTCATGGATGCATATGGTATATTTTATTTGATTATGTTATATAATATAATATACCGTGGGTGGTTGCACCACCAGTAGCAGGGTCGTGTTCGGCGTCGAAAGTAGGTGGCCTGAAGAAGCCACGGTATTGGCGTTCAGGGTGCTTCCTCATGTGTCCGAAAGCACCTTTCCAACTTCCGAAAGTTTTGTTACAAACAGGGCATGTTGGTGTTCCTCTTGGAGGGTCTTTCACTTCTGATGCCTTTCTTTTCCTTCCACCACCAATTGCACCAACTCCACCAGAACCCACTTCACCCAATACCGCCCTTTCTCCACCAACACCAACCGCCATTGCTCTCGCAATAGGAGGTGGTGGAGGAGGAGGGGGGTTTCCACCGCTTGCTTCAGTAAAAGCAGCGGTCAGATCCGCCAACACTTCTTCCACTGACTTCAGAAATTCAGTAGGTGGTTCGGTGGTGGGGGTCGAAGGAGAGGAGGGGGAAGGGTTCTTCTTTTCCATTGTTGAAGGAAGAGATGAGAGTGCGAATGAGTGAATGAATGAGTGCATGAATGAAAATGATGAATGATTGTAGGTATATATATATATACATGATCATGTTGTGGATTGATGATAAAATCAGTGGTGTTTAAGAGGTTGCTTTAAATGAACACGTAGTTTACGAAAGGGTGCGAATAAACACCTTTTCACCATGGAAGAAATTAATTCTTTTAATTTTGCGCCAATACACATATTTTGGTGCCAACTTAATTCAACTGTTGCGTCTCTCCAGTTTTTTCATCGTTTCCGTTCATTTCTTAATTATCAAAAGATAAAAATTAAGTCAGAGTACAGAGTACCCATTATACATAATGTTCAATAAATCTTATTAGAGTGCGGAGTACCTACTATAAATGCTACGGAAAAATTAATGAGTTTAATTTTATTTTTACATGGTGTAAAATATTTTATATATATTAATTATCTAATAAATTTTATTTGTTTTTAATAATTTTTCATGTGTAACATATGTGAAAAGTAATATTAGAACATATTGATATATAACTAAATATGCATATATAAAATTTTAATTATAATACATCAAAATTAAATTGTATAATATATGTTTATTATTAGTGTCTACTACTACATATGCACATCCACGTCTATATGAAAAGAATAATAATAGTATAAATAAGTGTAAATTTAGTTATATGATTTAATATTATATTATTCATATATATTTTTATGAATTTGTTATTAATTAAAAAAATATAGGTTTACTTAAAAAAAGCTTAATATAAATATATAATAAATTTATGAAAAATGCATTCAAAATTAGCATAGTATATGAAAATTAAATTTGTAACATTTCCTTTAAAGAAACTACTATTATATATGTTGCTAATCATGTCCCCTAGCACAAGTGGTAAATGGCTTGGGTTGTTTAACTGTCTAATCCCGAGTTCTAGTAAATTTTTTTAAAAAAAAATATTTACTTAAACTAGTTAATTTTTAATTATAATAATTATTATGTGTTGACTTAGTTATATGTTATTTTTTCTAAGTAAATTTAATAAAATATTTATATTCAATTTTTGAAATAATAGCCATCATCATCAGTAGTGTATATGTTAAGATAAAAGAAAATCGTATTTATAACCTTTCAGTAAATTTTTTTTAAAAAAATTATTTACTTAAACTAGTTAATTTTTAATTATAATAATTATTACGTGTTGACTTAGTTATATGTTATTTTTTCTAAGTAAATATGATAAAATATTTATATTCAATTTTTGCACTTTTTTTACTATATTATATAATTTTCTCTTGTGCAGAGTTTTTGTTCTTATATATTGTATTGTTTTTCAATTATACTATTCCTATATTTTTTTTAATTTTTATAACTTTTAGTAGACATCAAATTTAATAGATGGTTAATCCAAAAAAAATGCAAGGTAGTTAGTAATTCATATATTTTTATACGGTGTAAATGTACATGTAGTGAAATTGTTTATTTTTTCAAGAATTCTATTTGTACACTAAAACTAATTACTATGTATAATACGTACTAAAATACAAAATATATATATAATTTAACTTATTTTTAGAATGCATTTTATATTTTATTGTGTATTATACACTGATAACTAATTTTAATATACACCTACTGTAACTCTTATTTTTTTTAAGGCTTTTGTTCTTTCAAGTTTTGGAATCTTGGATTATGTAGTATGACTTGGCATATGTGTATAAGACATCTTCGTCATTATAATGTATTGCAAGGTTAAATTTGTTTATCCATAGAATCTAAAATCCAAACTTATTATATATCCAAATTCAAAGTTGTGTCATGGTTAAATTTGTTTATCCATAGAATCTAAAATCCAAACTTATTATATATCCAAATTCAAAGTAGTGTCATGTCGTTGCTATATCTCTAATGGAACATTCTCACTCTGTACGTGAATATGAAGGGGAGCACAGCAGGCAAACCCTAAAATGGTCACAATGCAATATGAAAATCATTGTTTTCTCTAGAGTAATGAGATGACCTTACTTTACTTATCCATTTTCATTTGTAGCTGAAAGCCTAACCTCATTTGTCTTTGTTGGATAAAAGTAATTAAATTTAGGAGGCAATTAGCCAATTCCACCATTATTTTTCTCTTAATAATCTCTTCCTCTCTTTATAAATTGCAAAATGCATAATTAAAAATTACGTTTTCTTTGAATAAAGCCTATTTTAAAATAAGTTTTCATGTTTGAATTGATAGAACAAACAGGAATCAAATATGTTAAAATATCACCCATTTGGCTTTTCAGTTTTGCTATCTAATGCTAAAATTACAAAATATTAAAAGGAAATAAATATAAAAAAATGTTGGTTTATATTTAGTGAGATGTAAATATAATATTTTCCAGATTAAACCTACTTAACTTAAGTACAGGTTTACCCAAATGATCATTAAGTCCACAATAAATTCATCTTACGACATAAAGCCCTTCTTTCTTTTCTTTTTTTTTCGTGTGATATATCCCACAAGTATAAGTACTTGAAAGATGCCAAATTGGAATTATACGTATATGGTACAAAAGGCTGTGTACTTTCTTGCATGTGAATGTATAAATAAATGAAGTATTGGAAATCCTACTACATCTCTATAAATCATGTATAAGGAGGAGGGAAAAATCAACAGATTTGTTCAAAACAATTCCCATGACGAGAATAGAAGCGAAATTGATTCATATCTCACACCAATATTTAGCATTTGGAATCTAATTGCTAGTCTCGTGTCCGTTCCCACCTGCCAAACAGTAATTATGAAGTTATTGAAGCATTTACACAAATAGTATCAATACAAATAGTATCTACAAGAAAAGTACGTCTATACTTGTTTCAACATGATATATACAAGAAAACGCATGTACCATCACAAGTTAAAATGGCATCACAGATCAAGTAAAATCTATAACCTACACCAGGTCAGTTCTGGCCATAATGATTTGGATAGAATCCTGATTTTATTTATAATTCCGACAAAGCACCTTGAACCCCAACTGATATGTAAGTTTGCAACGACAAAACTAGCAGTTCACCGAAGGACCTTTCACAAAAATGAAATCAGCCAACATTACCTGCTACTGTCCAGAGTTACCCAAAAGGCGCTCAACGGCTGCATGAACATTCCCCGATGTGGCAATAAGAGCCCTTATGTTTTCTTGTGTGTCGAAAAATCCCATCTCTTGAAGCTGGGAGAGTTGGGTAGCATAGAGCTGCTCCGGTGGTTCTGAGAATACAACCAAGTCAATTAGAGCAGTATAATATGATTAGAGAATTGGAGGACAACAACAATACTAACCATTTGATCTGTTTGGAACAGCTAGGCTGCCAGCTCCAAGTCCGCCAAACATGCTCGATAACATTTCCAAACTCAAGTTGTTCATCGGTCCTACCAACAAGAACAATCGGTAGCAATTACAAAAAATGCTTATCAATTTTGTATGCAATCAAATGGAAAAACCATTCCTCAACTGATATTTTTCGACACCCAAATCAAATTTCTTGATTTATGAACCAAATACAAAATTTTGAGTGAAGTCTCCAAACAAACATTAAAAACAATTCTATAACCTAACAAAAAAAGCTATCCCAACTTCTTCCCTTATAATAACATGCAGAAAAGCTGAAGAGAAAACCCATTCAGATTATTAAATGTTCAACAGGTCTAAAACTTGTAATTCAAATAAATTATCGATAGGAAATCTGAAGAGATGATCAAACATTATGAATTGAGAATGCGAGACTACAAGAACAAAATACTCCAAATAAATCACATCCTTCTATGGACACTAGACAGAAACCAAAAAATAATCTCATCAGTCTGGCTTACCAGGGCCTCCACCTGTTTGACCTGGTTCCCTGTAAATGCATACCAGATTCGATTACTACAGTATCAAGCCAGCAACAATAAAAAACAAAATAAAATTCAAGTTCATCAGAATTCAGAAGTACTTATTTTATAACAAGGAAAGTTCACATTCAAAAGGCATTCTATTGTGTAGAATTATTTCCCCAGAAAAAAAAAAAAGAAGTTTAGGGTGGGGTGAGAGGATACTCCTCCATCACCGCCATGTTAGAGCAATAAGTTAGCAACAATTAATGAGAGCCTTTTTTTATGGGTGAAAACAAATTTGGTATGTGAGAACGGAAAAGCCAATATTGCTCCATTACTTACTGTGTTGATTGTTGCTGACCAAGCTGGGACAAGAGAGCTTGCTGGAAAGACATAAGTTGCTGGCCATAGTAAATAGAACACACATTAATGAGAAAATTGCTTAGTATTTATTACCTTAGCAAACAAAGTACACCTCATTATCATATTAGATCATAATTTGAAGAATCAAATATTAATAACCAAAGAAAAGCATCCAAATTAAACCCCAGAATGTCAAAGTAAAAATTTCTCAAATGCTTAGCAAGGAGGGCCATTATCCAACCATTTGAACTAAGCAGCCCATAGCCCACTAGGACCAAGACTCATCATTTCTTCAATACTAACTACAGTTCTACCCATCACAGGATAAACTAAATGCAAACTGCTGCAGAAACATTCAAAATTAACATTCTTAATAAAGCACATATGCACAACTGTGTTTCAGTTTGAGATCACATAGTCATTAATGGAGGTAATGACATGCAATCAACACTATGATTGAGGGAAAAACTAAGTCATATTCATCAACAAATTCGAAACTGTAAATCCCTCAACCTGCAGGGTCTCTGGTGAGGAAAATAGGCGAAGAAACTCTGGGTTTTGCATCACTTCTCTGAGAGAATTTAAATCAGGCATGCCCCGCTGCTCAGCATTAACTCCAAGAATCTAAAAGTAAAAAAGGATCTTAGATATTTATGTTCAACATATGCACAACTCAGAAGGCATGTATGCAAATACCTGGTTCATAGTCTGTGGATTGGAGAGGATACTTTGCATCATTTGTGAAATAGCTGGATTTTGCATTAACTGGGTGAGTAAAGCAGCATCTGGCATTCCACCCAACATACCATCAAGATCGGGCAGACCAGCCCCAGCTAAGCCAGTGGTCGGTTGCTGTCGAGCATCCACACCGGTAGTTGATCTTCTAGTGGTATTTTGGGCACCTCCAGCTGCAATATTTAAATTGAATTAGCATCAAT
>JASCZI010060550.1:70024-93083 GCA_036250425.1 Stylosanthes scabra
CGCCCCAAATAAGCTATTGAGGCCATTGCCTCCCATCCCACCAAGTCCTAGCCCAGGGAAAGGCGAGGCTCCTAAGCCCCCACCCTCAGTAGCACCAGCACCTCTCGTATTAGCTGTGCTGTTAGCACCAGTTGTATTGGTCGCACCAGTGGTAGCCGAAGGTGCAAAGCCACGAACCAAATGGACAGTGTGGTCTGCCTCCAAACCTATAAATATGAATGCAAATCATTTTTCTTGTATAATATTTTGATTATTTTCCACGTTACATTCAACTCAAGGAACACAAGACAAAAAGATTCCATCCGCTGCCTAACCAAACAAGTGCAAGGAGAATATCAAATGATGTCGAAACTCAACAAAATTAACACTACCCTATTATGAATTGAAATCCTGCAAATACCAAATGTAAAGAGCCTCATTCCACAATCAGGACTTCTAATTTAAGAATTCGAACCTAAAAACACAACAACCGTGAAAAAAAAAAAGGAATCCACAAAATACAGAACATATATCTTTTCATATGATTCAAAAATGGAGGAAAATATAACTGTAGAGCAAAACCTATAAATCAGAAAGAAAAAAAAAAGATCGGGAGGAAATACCGTAGCTCTGGAGAGTTTGATCGTCCTTGAGGATGCGACCTTTGTAAATCAGGCGCTGTTGGTTAGCAGGGATGTCACAACTGCGAGCTACAACCTCCTTGAAAGAGACGACGGTGGAATCAAGACCAATTGAAACTGAGAACTTTGAACCGTTAGAACATCGAATGTTAATGTTGACTCCTCCTCCTCCTCCTCCTCCTCCTCCACCACCACCACCTCCCTCTTCGGTGGTGTTGGGCTTGAAATCCTCCACAGCACCTTCACCTCCCATGGCGTTCCTCCGTTTGCAAGGGAGGCTGCTCAGTAACGGTGATTCAGAAACAGAAATTTAACACAATGAACGGAACAAAGAAAGAGGGAAATCAAAGTCGTAACCCTAAATTGATTGATTTAACGAAGGGAAGGTGAAATCGGAAGCGTACGGATTGGGGGGAGAAAGTGGGAGCTGGGAAATTCGAGGGATAACAGAGAAAATGAAAATTTGGACACCAAAATAATAATGACGATGACAAAAATGGGCAGGCGTTAATTATTAATTAAATGAAATCCATCCATAACCATAATGTAATGTTAAAATAGAAAAAATTTTATTTAAAAACACCGCCATTATTTATTTACTAATATTGTAAAGTCTATGTAAAATTGTAAATTGTAAATAGTTTTAAAAATTTTGAATTGAAATTAATTTCCAGAATAGATTGTGATACACTTTTTAATTGGATGATAATGTTAAAATATTAATTTTAATTTTGATATTCTGGAACGTATTTTATATGTATATATGTATTACATAATATCATTTTAAAAAAATATATTATAAATATAATTGGATAAGTGTATAAATGTTTGATTTATGTTAAAATTAAATTCTAAAATATTATCAATGTTAAAGTATAAAATTCTCAAAATATTAAATTAAAGTTCTATATTATAAATATATTTTTTATATAATCATTCACTCCTTGAAAAATTTAAACATTTACATAAATACACTGAGAAAAAATTATATTTTATATGCTGGTTGTTAAAAAAGTTGTTAAAAGTGGGAGAGGAGTAATAAGTTATGCGCCTCCCACTCCTACTAAACTCATCTAAGCCGGAAAGAATTGATGTTGGTTGTTATTGCTAACTTTTATTATATCCACTCGCTTTACCTGCGCGTGTCTCCCAAACATGGATGCTTTTTCCTTGTGTGTCTAGAAATAGGCGTTATACGTGTGTAACTCACCCATTTTACTCCTTATGCTAGTTTATATAAGCTCGAATTTTATGCGGGATAAAAATTTTTAACTTAGTCAATTTATGATTAGCCCAATGGGTCTTTTATATAGCATTATCGTAGCTAAAAATATAGTGTTGGCTAAATTCTAAATCTTATTACTTAAGTTTAAATTTTTTAAGTCTAATAATATAAAAATAGAAGTGTCAATTGACAGTATATTAGTAAAAAAAATTAATTAACATTTATATATAAAAAATGTTGGTCTTTAATATTTAATTTGATTTATAATGTCTGAAATAAATTTAGGTGTTATCAATGTGTTCTGCTATCCATTATAGGTTGTTTAACGTTCTAATTATCAACCCATTATACTTAAGTTATGACCATGTTAAGAATCAAGAGTTACCATTAAGTGTTATTACCTGATTTTTTTTAAGTTATCTAATTATTTAATATGAGCATATTTTCCATCTATCTCTTATAATATTTTACTTTACTTTTGTCAGATAACCTAAGTACCAGGCAGGACTCAGATAATTGTCAAATTTTCGAAGATTGTTCGTAATACTATATATTTTTGTGTACATACATCTATATGTATGATTTCTGATTTATATGTCTTGTTGAAATTTTTATTTGTGATATATTTATTTGTATTTTACGTGACTTTCTTAAATATCTTAAGGAGTATGCTCACGTTTAGTACAACATGATCATATTATATACATATACATAGTTATATACAGTTAGGATCTCAGATGTCGATTAAATAGTAACTATAGGCTCTTAGTACCGATGACTTAAACATAATGAATTAGGAGTTGAAATGTTACAAATTATTCCCTCCATCTGAGCGATCAAGGTTGGGTTCTCCATCAACCTCAGTGTATTGTTGACTTCTTGTTGACCATGACTAGATGTTGCTTCTTGTGTGATTGTCATCATCCGTTCAATTTCAGAGCGTGTGGTTTTTTTATGAGATCAAGTAAATCAGTCAATTTAGGTATTGGGTGAGACTTGAGAGGGAAACATTGCAATATGATTATACGAGTGCAATGGTTTGTGAAGTGTTGAAACATAGTAATAATGATTGTACAATCAAGAAGGAACCTGGTTTGTGAATTTTGAAAATGTCTGAATTTTTTAAAATATGTGGCATTGGATTTGCGAAATGTTTAAAAAATTTTATTTTGGTGCTCCTTAAATTAACTTCACCTAAATTACTTGTTGTGAGCTATAATTACTTAGATGTTTGTTACGAAGAACTGAAGAACATGATAGAAGTGTAACCTGAGTAATTCAATGAAGTAGCTTAGATAAGTTAATTATGTATAAATTCAGAGTTAGTTGTAGCATAATTAGTTAAGCTTGTCATCAGCTGGTAATTTGGTTTGGACATAGAGCTGGCAATTTGGTTAGTTAGTTAGTTGCTGAAAAGTTAGTTATAGGTGGTACGAGTTAGTTATTTCAATTACTAGCATATAAATCATATGTAGAGTTCATTGCAATTCAATGATTGAGATCCAAGCTCATGCATTAGAATTTAGATCACACTCAAAACTATACATATACATGCATGCATACAGCATACATAGAATAATTGAACCAATATAAAATTCAATATTTTTTATATGTACAGTTTTATAGTATATACAATTGAAATCAATATTATGTTAATAAACAAAAATCAACGCTATTTTTGTATTTTGTTAATTGTAAAATGATGTAAATATACAATGAATTAATAACAATCACATTTTCTTTTGAATATAAAAGTGATTAATGTATCTATAGTATTTTCGTATATTATGCAAAACGCCTCATTTCAATTCACAAATATGAAAATACATCCTTTTTTTCATATTTTAATCATTGTTTTTAAATTCATCAAGTTATTCATAAATTTAAAAAATGTTTGAGAAGCTATAGAAAATCAATTTAAATGGTCTAAAGTTGTTTTAATTTTAGTATTAACTATTATTTTAATAATTGAATAATATTAAATATAATAAATGTGTAATTATGAATATTATATATATAAAATTATATGAATATTAAACTAAATAACATAGTGACACAAAAAAGATAATGAGTTATTATTTTTCTAATACTAACTTACACAAAAATGGTTGTTACATTTTGTTTTCCTTGTTTTTGTTTGTGTTTTTATTTTAAATGTATTCTATTTTGGATTTCGTAATGAAAAGAGAAAAAATAAAAGGTAAACATAGAAAAAATAAAAATAAAATTTTAATATTTTTACTATTTTCTTTTTTTCAAAAAATATTAAACACATAGAATACTAAAAATAAAAAATAAAATAAAAATGTTGTTAGGAGTTATGAAGGAAATACAGTTAGTAGTTAAGCTCATGCTGAGCTGGCATGTTGGTTAAGAGTTTGTTACAAATGATTAGTCACGTGTAATAGGTGGTTAGTGTTATTAGCTTTTATAAATAGCTTGTCTCAGTGTAATAATGTAGTGTGTGTATCATTTCTCTCATCCCACAAATAATGAATCTGCTCTTTCTCTCACTTTTCTTCTTCTCTTAACTCTAATTTTCAGTTTCTCTACTAGAATCTTTGATACCTTTCATGGTATCAGAACTCTAGGTTCTGATCCATGGCGGCTATAAGCAATGCACAAGCTTCCGCAACCTCAAACACAAGAACAATCAACACTGTTTCGTTCAAGCTAGATGAGAACAACTACTTTCCTTGGAGACATCAGGCATTGGCATTCATCAGATCTAATGGACTCAAGGAGCATCTAGATCCAAGGAAAATTCCAGTAAGATACAAATCAGAGGAAGATCGTGTTGTGGAGATCGAGACTCCGGAGTTCACAAGTTGGGAGCTCGATGATCAATTTCCTGTATCATGGTTCTATGTGTCGATAGATTCGGACTTCACTAGCCATATAGAAGGTGAATTTGCATGCGAAATCTGGTTCAAATTGGAGGAGTACTTTGCGAAGAGAATGAAAGCGAAGGTAAAGCAACTCAAGACTCAACTCAAGACGATCAAATTGCAAGGTTCGGTTTCTGATTATATGGCGAGAATCAAGAAGGTAACTAACGCACTCTCTGCCCTAGGAGCACCACTCACAAGTGAAGAATTTGTGGAAGCTGTAGGACACGGTCTCAATGAGGATTATAGCGCATTTACCCATGAACAGAATGGCCGAGCTGAAAGAAAACATAGACATGTTATAGAAACAGCTCTTACCCTTCTTTCCCAAGCCTCCATGCCACTCAAATTTTGGGATGAAGCCTGTCTCACAGCCACACACTTAGTGAATCTACTACCCTCTCCTGTCCTAACTTACCAAACTCCTTTTGAGCTGATGTTTAACAAATAACCTGACTATAAGTTTCTTCGAACCTTTGGATGTGCTTGTTTCCCTCAACTCAGACACTATCAGCCACACAAATTTGATTTTAAAACTCATAAGTATTTGTTTCTTGGATACTCTTCACAGCATAAGGGGTACAAGTGCCTTTCCCAACTGGCAAGCTTTACATCTCCAGACATGTTCTCTTTGATGAACTTGATTACCCATACCAAAATCTGTTCCTCCATCAAAACCAACACTCTACACCAAAAGAGTCAGTACCACACCTGCCTCAACTAACCTTAATGCCCATTAAACTTCCACCCAATCCAAATTCAGGGATTGTCACAACTCCTACAGAACATTCACCTTCACCCTCACCAATGTCATCTTTGCCAAATCCAACAGCTGCAGCAGAGTCTTCACCCTCCCCAACATTGCCTTTGTCCAATTCTGACACTACCACATCAACCATACCTTCACCCTCTCAAGCCGGAGTCATAGCACATCATTTGTCTAATTCCAATTCTATTAATATTGATGCATGCTCATTATCTGTTGACCCTTGTTTTGTGTTTTCAACTTCTGTGTTTCCCTCTAGTAGTGCAGGGTTAACTGATCAACCAGCTCAAGAGGTAACTATACAAGCCTCAACTCAGGGCAGAACACATTCCATGACCACAAGGAGCATGTCAAGAATTTACAAACCAAAGGTTCTTGTTCACTTTAGTATTGACCTCACACAAGTTGAACCTCCTTCAGTTTCTCAGGCCCTGAACTCAACCCATTGGAAGACAGCAATGGATGAAGAATATGCTGCACTAATGAAATGCAAGACATGGAAGTTAGTTGATTTAGCAACAGCAGGAGAGCCTATTGGATGTCATTGGGTGTTTAGAATCAAGAGGAAACCAGATGGTTCAGTTCAAAAGTATAAGGCGAGGTTGGTAGCTAAGGGCTTTCATCAACGAGAAGGTTTTGACTATGGAGAAGTGTTTAGTCCAGTGGCAAAACCTGCTACGGTGCGTGTTCTCCTATCTGTTGCAATGACTTTTGGGTGGAAGATTCGGCAATTTGACTTTAATAGCGCCTTCCTCAATGGCGATCTCTCTGAAAAGGTCTACATGTCCCAACCCGAAGGCTATGAGTTAGGAACATGTTTGGTTTGCAAGCTTGAAAAAGCTTTGTATGAGCTTAAACAAGCTCCTCGTGCTTAGTATCTAAAGCTGAAGAGCACTCTAGAAAGCTTTGGTTTTTACAAAATCATATCTGACCCGTGCCTATTTGTGAAACACAGTCCCACCTCCACCATTTATTTGTTGACATATGTAGATGATATTCTTGTGACTGGTACAAATGCTAGTGAAGTCAATAAGCTCATTCTTGATTTGAATGAAGTTTTCACTTTGAAAGATTTGGGAGAAATGAATTTCTTTCTTAGGATTGAAGTTGAAAGAACTGCCTCAGGTTCTTTAGTGCTCAAGCAAACCAAATATGTCACAGATTTGTTGAAGAGAGCAGAAATGACTGACTCTAGGCCTATGCCAACACTTATGGTGAGTAACTTGAGGTTGGACAATGAAGGGACTGCCTTTGCAAACCCATCTTTGTATCGGTCTGTGGTTGGTGGCTTACAATATGCCACAATCACTAGACCAGATATTGCTTATTCTGTGAACAAAGTTTCGTAGTTCATGCTTGCTCCTCTAGAACAGCATTGGAAAGCTGTAAAGCTGTTAAACATATATTGCGCTATCTTGCTAGGACTGCTGATATGGGGCTAGAGTTTCATAAGAGTAAAGACTTTAGAATTCTTGCCTTCTCTGATTCTGATTGGGCTGCAGATCCTGTTGATAAAAAGTCCACAATTGGATATTATGTGTTTTTAGGCACTAATCTTATCTGCTGGTCTAGTAGAAAATAGGTTACCGTGTCAAGGTCAAGCACTGAAGCTGAATTTCGTGCACTAGCTGATGCCATGACTGATACTATTTGGGTTTAGAAGTTATTGTTTGAAATGCATCTTCCAGTTGATTCAGCTCCAACACTCTATTGTGATAATCAAAGCACTCTACTCATGAGTAGAAATCTCATTCTTCATAGTAGGTCCAAACATTTTGAAATTGACCTACACTTTATAAGAGATAGAGTTGTTCAGCAGCAGGCCCATGTTGTTCACATCTCTTCACATGATTGGATTGCAGATATCCTCACTAAACTTGTCTCCAGTGATGCCTTTGCTCGCTTTAGACCCAAACTGAGATTAATTGTTCCACCCAAACTCAGTTTGAGGGAGGATGATTGGAGTTATGAAGGAAATACAGTTAGTAGTTAAGCTCATGCTGAGCTAGCATGTTGGTTAAGAATTTGTTACAAATGGTTAATCACATGTAATAGGTGGTTAGTGTTATTAGCTTCTATAAATAGCTTGTCTCAGTGTAATAATATAGTGTGTGCATCATTTCTCTCATCACACAAATAATGAATCTGCTCTTTCTCTCTCTTTTCTTCTTCTCTTAACTCTGTTTTTCAATTTTTCTACTAGAGTCTTTGATACCTTTCAAATATAAACTATGCATCATAAATATTTCCATAACAAAAATGTGATTTATATACAATCACCAAATTATTCATTATTTATTTATGTATAAATATATGTTGTTTAATTTATTTTTAACATGTTGTTTTATATTTTAATAATTATTTTGCATTTTTGCACCTATGCCTGCGGTAATTTTTATGTTAAATAAGTTGAAATAAACTAATAAAGTATCAAAAAAAAAAAAAGAGGGAAGAAGTAACCACACTACCACAGTTGCTGGCGCTCGAAATGAAAGACCCAACTTAGCTTTGTGCTCAAACGTTTTCGGAGCTCTAATGGCGGTTCCACTCAGAATGAGCAACAACAATAAGCGTGGTGTGCTTGCTCGTTTCAAATCCCTCATGAACACACATCAGGTAGCACCAAACACTACCCTTCTTCTCTCCTCTTTTAGTCTTTCGTTTTGCTTTTTGGTTCAGACAATTTATCGAACACCTTGTGAGTGTTAACGTTTATTTTTCCTTTTTGTTTATTTTCTCAGTTGCAGATGTTCTGCACTTCTATGCAGCCCAAAGGGGTATTGGATGATTGCTCCTCTCCAAAAGGGGACTTAGATAACTCAGCGTTGAAAGGTAGTTATGATTATGGATTTTCTTTTGCCCATTATGTGATAGGTTGTGGTTTCCATTTCTTATGTTATTTGTGCATGTCTCATGATTCTCATTGGAGCTGACATCATTGCAACTACTTTTAGATAGATTGCTTGCAGAAAAATATGTAAATTTTCATGTGTTAGTGTGTGTGTTAACCATATCAATGGGTTTGACTAAAGCCTTTATAGCTGAGAGCTTGTTTTAATTGTGAGCTATTGTTCAGAACGCAATGACTTCTTGAAATGGAAGACTCTGGACGCTAGTAAGCTTGGTATAACTACTTCTAAGCTTTCGTATCCATCTCAGATTGTCCTGAATCATCTTCGGCGCAAAGGTTAGGATTTTCTTAAACATCACTGTGCATTGTTCAAGGGAGACTGTTAATAGGCCGTTTTGTAAAACTGGATTTCTACACACAAACACACACACAAAGATTTGGATGCTAAATACATTTTACACTTTTTTCAATACCCATACTGGTTCTTCAATAATTATATTCTGTTTACTTTCAAATTACAGGATTTAAGCCCTATTTGGTAGGTGGGTGTGTGAGAGATCTACTATTGAATAGAACTCCAAAAGATTTTGATGTCATCACCACAGGGGAGCTTAAGGAGGTTTTATGACAATGATTCAATTTATTGACTACATAAGCTTATAATAACTTTTTGACGAATTTTAATGAACATTTATTTTCCTCAATATCTGACAGGTGTATAAGCATTGTCGTACAATAGGCAATTCCACTATTGTGGGGCGGCGTTTTCCAGTATGCCTGGTTCAAGTAAAAGGTTCTCAAATAGAGGTTTGTCCATTGAGTAGTTATACTTGATTAGTGTTTCACTTTCTTTAATCAACTACTTACATGTAGGTTTTAGTGTGCTCTTAACTGGAGATTATTCACTATTGTTTGTAATGTATTTCAACAAAATTTACTAATATTGAATCAGGTAACCAGTTTTGCGACAGAGGCACAGACTTTGGAAGGGGGTAACCAACTTCGACGCACCCTATTGGCCAAATCCAAATGCAATAGTAAAGAAGACTTAATTCGCTGCAAAAACTCCTTGTACAGAGACTTCACAATTAATAGGTGTTATTGAATTTTTTGTTTCCAGTTTTCTTAAAAGTTGTTGTAGAGGGTCCATTTGTTTGTGTGTTTAATTGCCGCTTTAAAACATTTTGTTTCTCTTTAAAATGGAGTGCTGCTTTAGGATACGAATGTAGAAAAGAGCAGTAATAGGTACTTGTTTTTATATAAGATAGTTAACTTCATACTTACACTTTCTTATTAATCCATTTCATGTTGTGGAAGCAGTTTATTTTATGATCCCTTTGCTAATAAGATATATGATTATGCCAATGGAATCGCTGATTTGAGGTCCTTGAAGGTAACTTTTTATTGAACTTGATAATAAATGTTTACACCCCAAGCATTACTAACTTGTGAGTATGCTGATCTATATTTGTGCTTTGTAATGTGGATTTAGCTTGAAACCGTGATCCCTGCTCAACTGTCCTTCAAAGAGGACCCTGGTAGGTATTATCCTACTCTCATTAGCATGTTAGATTAGAAGCCTTTGACCATATTGATTATCATGTACAGTGAAAATGAAGTAGTATGTGAAACTTCTTTGTAGGGAGAATTTTGCGTGCCTTTAGAATGGCAGCTCGTCTAGGTTTAACATTATCAAGGGAGATTGAGGCTGCTATTTTGGCTTATTCTTCACAAGTTAAGAACATAAACAAGGTAACTCAACTGAAATTTATGATGATGGTATTCTTCCTGAATAGGTGACCCACTTAACGAGAATATACTTTTCTGTTGCATACTGCCTGAATTTGTAATAAGAAAAATAATTTCTTCTTTTTATTTCTATTAGTATGCTTCCACTTCCGTGTGTTGTAGTTTTTCATGGGCAAGTGTAGAAATGCTGTCTTTTTTTTTTTCCCCATTAGCATTCTTGTTGACCCCTGGCAAAGGTAAAAAAGGGCCTATTATACAAAATGCTCAAGGTTTTCTTTTTTGGATTTGAAAGTAATTATGGTTTTTGTTTTTTGTTGTTTATCCTGGATCCGGTCTTTATATTTCTCAGAGTAAATTACTGAATGAGGTGAACTATATGCTGTCTTATGGAGCTGCTGAACCATCTTTGCGCTTGCTCTGGAAATTCAAGTTGCTTGAGGTTTTATTTCCTTTGCATGTAAGTGGATTTGAGTTGCTGAGTAATTGAATATTATGCCTTATACTCAAACAAGTTGTTAGCTCATTAGCTGGTTATAGGCAGCATATCTTGATGAACAGGCGGATAAAGAAGGTGCACTCGCTTCCAATATGTTGATGGTAAGTTACATTGGAAAAATAACTATAGACTAAGCCTTTTATGATATATATATGAAGATTTTGCTTTCTAAAACTAAACTAAATTGGAGATTAAATTAGATCATGTTGCTTGCGGTACATCAATATCTGATTAGTAGATGTACTGAGATGTGGAGAGCTTCTCACACTTTCTTATGCTATGCTTGTATTATTGTTAAAAAATTGATATACGTTTTGCACCCAGTTTGTCTGAAGGAAGATGATAAGACAAAAAATGGATGTACCGGAACTTTTTGTACCCATATATCATGACATGTCCATGCTTGGTTCGACTTTTCTGCTTCACCTCTTGCACTTCTGTTACTTTGCAGAAATTATTCTTCCATCTGGATAATTTGGTTGCATGTGATCGGCCTTCTGATTGCACTCTATGGTAAGTGGTTGCTTGTTACAAGAATCTGTTTTTCATAAAAAGTAAATACTTAACCCTAAAATTTTAGAACTAATTTTTCTTCAACCAGGGCTTGATGGTATTAGGAACCTGGTCATTAGAGAGATAAGAGAAGGAGTAGAAACTGATATTGAAAAAACCTAAGCATTACAAGAGTGGTATGGTTATAAGAACCTTTGGGAGACCCACTCTAGAAAAGCTAGCTATTGTGATTGGAGAGTCCAAGGCCTAATAAATCCCCAGTTGAAATCAAACAATTCTGATGCAGGACTTATGTCCTATACCTTGCAATTAGGTTCTAGCTTCCCACCATAGTAGGGATACTATGGTCAAAGAGCCCAAAACTTTATAATCAATTAATCATACATCAGAATTTCATATTTTTAATGTGGGATTCAAGCTCCATGCCTTTCAATTGGATCCTAACATATCGATTGACAAATATGAAAGTAAAAGATATGCTGCTAGGTATCCACCCTATAGACTACAGGGGTGCACATCTGAGACATGATTGTATGTTTGTTTCTTACAGGATTGGGTTGCTAGCATTTCACCTGGCATTAGTAAATAACCCCCAAGAAGCCATTGTGGTGTGGGCTCTTGCTTCTATTCTATATCATGGGAATGGGGGAAAAGGTATTAAATTCGCTAAAGAACGTGCAGAAATGTCTGTCAATTTTGCACCTGAAATAAGGATGTCCTGTTTGAAAAAATCGGAAGAAGAAATTGTGGAAGCAGTCACTGAATTGGCATCCCATGTGATAAACTCTTTACCTATGCTGGTTGATAATAAAAGTCTTCTTCAATCCATGGCTAGATACCCATCTTTTCCATCTTCTGACACTGTAAGTAAATATATTTTGGTATGTATTTATTTTACTAAGATTTGACATTTTGCATGGTGGATTGATTGTACAATAGTTGCTCAGGATCGAGTTCTGTTTTAGTGGCCTATTATTTAAACATGCCATAGTTAGCAATCTTCGTGATACTTCACTGTTTCTGGTTCAGCCTTGTTAACCGTTAGTAGTTTTTGGCTTGAAAATAAGTATCTCTGTATATCATCCATTTCTGTCCATTTGAAAACATGTTACTTTGTGGTACTTCATATGGTCCCAATCCAACTGAAAACTCATTTGTGTGGCTTCCAGGTACTTGTATCAAGGAGAAAAGGGGATGACGTTGCTAATATTTTCAGAGCGCTAGTCAATGATGCCCAACTTTATAGGAGTAAAAGACAAGGTTCAAAGATAAAATATGACGTGCGTAGTCAGGGCAGTATTGAAGAGACTAGATATGTTTTTGGAAAAATTGTTCTTAATACTATGATTAGTGGCATTGTTGAGAACAAGGATGATTTTGAGACTGAAAAATGCCATCCTAAGACGGAGGGCACTGAGAAAAGTGGCCAGTCACAAATTTCAAATCCAGTAATCCATAAATCGGTTGCAAGGAAACATGAAAGACAAGCTTCCCTGCCAAATCCAGAGAATAAGCAAGGAAAAATCAAGAAACAGAAATTGGCTGACAATGACCGTGTTCCGGAGCAGAAAGTGGACATCTGGAGTGGAGAATCAGATTGCGAGGAAACCAGTCAAGAGTGGCAAAAGCAAGTAAAATTAAATCAGAAGGTTGATCCATCTATGAGGAAGCACTTTGTGCCGAAAATGAAAAATCATCCAATAAAACAGCTTAGAAATGATAGGAAGAACACTGGCATAGCCGGCAGAAGTTTTTTGGATCCAGCGAGGCATTTGAAGACGGTCGAATGCAACTCACACACACCATCTCAATCTAGAGTGTCTAAGAATCATCAGGAAGTAGCTGACAGCTGCAATGAAAATGTGGATGCAGAAGCAACAAATAAGTCACGCTTAAAGAAGGAAAAACCGCAATCATCATCGGATAAAGTTTTGAAGCCTACCCTTTCCAGTCTCTTCAGAAAATGAATACTTGTTAGAACTTGGAACCGGCATAGTTTAGAAACTAAACATATAGAGGAGCTGTATTTCATTTCTTTCCTTTTTCTTTTTTTTTTTAATGTCCACAATTTTTTACTGATTTAAAATTAGGCTTTCAGTTCCCTAGGGTTTACTTGCCACCATTGTGGGATACCCCTTCCCTTAATGTTTGATTGTGGTGGAAAAAATTGAAAGAAAATGTATAATTTTCGGTGTTAGTATGATCTCTAACATGATTCAAATATGAACAAGATTCATAGGAGAGGCCTTTTGTGAGAGAAAAGTCATGTAATAAGTAACTTATCGTGATTAGTAGCAACTAGCAAGCAATCAGGTATTCAGATATTCAAATCCTTGTTTTTGGCTCATTTGCTTCACAATGAACTTACTTTTTCAATTCAAATGTGATATCAAATTATTGAAGATCATTAAGAAATTTATTTTTTCTTTAATTTGTGAGCTTGGGTTGCTATTAGTATTACTAGCCCTGATTGTTTATTTGGGTAAGTAAGTACGTGATCATATGATTGATGAATCAGATATGTGAGCATGTGAATCACACTCACAATTTGAAATAGATGACAACTCAGTTAGTTCGTTGCATAGCATTTATAATTTTATATATACATAGACATGCATAATAAATTCTCCCAATACATGTGTGTGCGTCAACTAAGTGGGGTAGACCTGCCAAATTCAACTTTCTTTATTTTTTTAAAAAAATAAAAATTTAAAATGTAATATGATAATCATATGATTTTGAATAATACCGGTAGAGTGTTGTGTAACCAGGAATTATTTTCACATCTTGATCCATATAACGGAAAAAGAAAAGGTATGTCTAGTTTTCAACTTTGCGTCTTAAGCAATTGAAAGATAATCATAATAAAAGTGATTTTGCGAGGAGACAAAAATGTCCTTTTGCTTTTTTGATGTCAATGAATACAATGTCTTTAGTACCGTTGATATTCGATTTTTATTTTCAAAGAAAATGGACATGGAGAAAAGGGAAATTGCCATTAATATTGTTGAAGGTACAACATATTAAACATTTCAATTACTATTTATATATATCTGCATGCAAATTTGTTTATTGATTTAAGATTTAATATAAGCCCACCTGCTGAATCTAATTTGTTATTTTCTGATAGATAGATTTGGCTCGGTGCTCCTAAATTAGCATTCATGACTCAATTAACATAACCCCACAATATTTGTCCCTAGTTAATGCATGAATGTTAACATACATTATTATTATCTTTTAAAAATAATTTAGAATCAAAATATGTCACAAAAAAAAATTAGAATCAAAATAAAATGAGAGAAACTATAACCAAATCAAGGGGGAAAATAGGGTAAGTGCGGTAGAGCGGCATAGGAGCGTCCCCTTTGAGTTAACGTTGAATAATAATAATAGAAGGAAGAAGGGATCAAGGCAAAGAATTCCAATTTCTTCCCAATGATTTGGTTCATGCATTAGAGATTTTCACAATTCTTTGGCATGATTCTATATGATTCCCTTAATCAATTTAACTTGATGTCTTAAAGAAAAATTCTTCAAAAAAAAAAAAAATAATCATCAAGTTAAAAAATTCTAAGTTGTGGTTCATCTAGTTAATGTCTACTTATAAAATAGAATTACATTGCATTAGATTATATTTAACTTTTTTTCTTAAGTTGTTAAACATTATCTCAAGAATTTATAATAAATAAATACGAGTTGTTAGATTAGTTTATAGTTGATGATATTTTTTCATTTAGTTTTTGAAATGTTAATAAACCAAAATAGTTTTGACAAGTAATAAATGAGTTAACTATAAACAAAAGTAATAAATATGAATTTAGTCTTTTAACTTAATTTAAATTCTTAATTTTGACATGTGTTTTTTTTTTGTTGAACATTTTGGCATGTGTTTATTACTCATGAAAATTATTTTTAGTCCTCAAAATTTAAAAATCCAAATTATGGGAATATATATTTATTATTAAAAGAAAAAATGATATTATTATTATTTAATCATATAACTTAATAATTTAATTTTGATGCATTATAAATATAAAACAGATTTATATTTATCCAATCAGTTAACACTATATTAGCAACTACTTTTTAAATTTATCGCGTAAATAGTCATTCAAAAAAAATACTATAATTATACAAACGTTTTTATGCATTAAAATTAAAATTAAACTAAAATGTTTACCTTACATTACATTACAAAAATGTTCAATACAAGTGCTTAACAAAATTCAGAAGATGAAGGTAAATGTGATTTTGAAATAACAAGGCATCTTTGCTGCAAAGTCACGCCTCTTCTCACATGCCAACCGTATTATTACCGTTGCATATTTAGACACAAAAATAAGGGAAAAAAAAAAGGAAAAGAAGTAACTAATAAATAAATAAACAATAAACAATGGTTTGTTATCGTATTATTATGCCAGCCTCAGCCAAATCTAACGGTCACAACTCACTAGCCGTTGAGTTTTGAAAAAAAAAAAAAAAAAACTTTCTCTCTCTTGTGGTCTCACTCAATCTCAAATAGCGCAACAACAATGGTTTCAGTCTCCTCAGTGTGCCACTGGTAAGTGAGTGTACCCTCTCTCTTCTCTCTCTTCCCCTTCTTCAACTTACTGATCCACCAGATTTGAATTGATTTGATGCACATCTTCTGAAGATTGGGATTTTGGGGGTGTGATTGATTGTTCATTCATTGAGTGAGAGAAAGAAAAGAAAGGACAAATTTAAAAAATGGTGATTTCTAATGGGAATATCTCCAACTCAATCAACCCCACAAATCTTCAAGGTATAAACTTTATGGGTGTGTAAATGAACATTTTCAAGCTTCAGTTTTTATATGCCCAGGTTGTTGATGCAGCTTGAGTTGTTGGTGCTGACCCTTTTCAAATATTTGGGGGATTTTTCTGCTTTTTCAATAGGAGGTTTAGATTATATGGATACAAGAAAAACTGGGGAGAATAGAAGAGCTTTAAGTGTTATCAATCACAATCAGAGTGTGGTGGAAGGTAGACCTTATCCTTGCATTGTTAACAAAAGGGCATTTGCAGGGTAATTTTTCTCTAACCCTTCTCTTTGCCAGTGTAAATCTATTGGCCTCTTTTGGTTCTAGTTTTAATACTTTTGTTCTCTTTTCTTTGTGGTGAGCAGAAAGCATGAAGTTTGTGAGAAGAAGCAGGTGGATCCGGTGCACAGACCCATCACAAGGTTGGGAATTAGGATGAAGATGACTTTTGTTTGTGTGTGTGTGTTGGATTTGAAGTTGGTTAATGGTAATGAATGGGAAATTTAAATTAAAAAATTGAAGTGGGGAAAGTATTGAAAGTTTGAAAATTTAAGATCTACTTCAGAGATTTAAATTTAAATTTGATGGATTCATTTTCTGATTGTTTTTATATTATCTTAGGAGGTTTGCTGCACAAATTGCTTCCACACAACAGTCTCGGGCTGAGGTAGTCTTTTATTATTTTTGTTGTTCTGGGTTCTCTACTTCCTTTTGGTGAAATCACTGCACTTGAGTAGATCTTGATTCTTGAGGCATTGGAAAAAAAAAAATACTAAAACTACTCACAAAAGATTCGTACGCTCACAAAACTACTCGAAATGAGTTTTTTACCCATGAAAGATGGGTTTTGTATGACAAAACTACCCAAAATCAATCACTCATTAATGATGTTTGGGTAGTTTTGTCGTACAAAACCCATCTTTCATGGTAGAAAACTTATTTCTTTCTTTCATGGATAGTTTTGTTTTTTCAAAAAAAAAACTATGGTTTTGAGTGGTGAGGTCAATTTTGATTACAGGGAGAGAAAAGGTCAAACTTGCCGGTTTCGAATTCCAATGGATTTGGTGATTTTATACTCATTGATGATGAACACAAGTCAAAGGAAGATCAACCAGTGCCAATGTTCCTGGAGCAAACAGGACCATTGGACAGTGATTCATCAGATCAGATGGTAATTTTTTTTATAGTCTCTGTTCAAATTTATTTTTTGTCCTTCAGATCCCTATCTAAGCTCAATTGGTCACTGAATGTATTAATTATTATAATTATAATTGGTTCTGTTAGGAGGAAGTTGAAATGGAGGATATAGTTGTTGAAGAGCCTCTTGTGGATATTGATGGCTGTGATGCAAATAATACTCTTGCAGTTGTGGACTATATTGAAGAACTTTATGCCCATTACAGAAAAATGGAGGTACATTTGGAAACTGAAAATGAATAATAGCTTGCATTTCCTCATAGGCATGTAAATTATTCATTCAGTAAGCCCAGTTGCTAAGAAGATCTAACATTTCATAGCTTATAGTTTATAGTTTGATATTGATCATCAACATAATCTTTTTTTCCCCATTGGATTAGATTTTAGTTTTAAATTTTGACATTCAAAGCTAATTTCAGAGTTGTTCATTATCCAATTTGGATAACTAATTTCATTTAGCTCTATATATGCAGAGTGCAAGTTGTGTCTCGCCGAATTATATGGCGCAACAATTTGACATTAACGAAAGGATGAGGGCTATACTGATTGACTGGCTAATTGAGGTACATTGAATGTTACCCCCACTGAACAATCATCATGCTAATAGTCATCATCCTCACTCGATTTTGTTGAATACTGATATATGCTTGTTTTATGGACCTTGCAGGTGCATGATAAATTTGAGCTCATGCATGAGACATTGTTCCTTACGGTTAACCTCATAGATAGATTCTTGGAAAAGCAGACAGTTGTAAGAAAGAAGCTTCAGTTGGTTGGTCTGGTTGCAATGCTTTTGGCATGCAAGTATGAGGAAGTTTCTGTGCCTGTTGTTGGTGATTTGATCCTTATATCAGACAAAGCATATACAAGGAATGAAGTTCTGGATATGGTAATATGTGCTTTCCTTGTTTAGTACCATCTTAACATATATGCATTTGTAGAAAAACAAGTAAACTGATATTTGTTTATTTATTTTCAGGAGAAGTTGATGCTGAACACATTGCACTTTAACATGTCTGTGCCAACATCATATGTTTTCATGAAAAGGTTCCTAAAGGCAGCACAAGCAGACAGAAAGGTATAGCCAAAAACCTTTCATATTTCATACTATTATGATCATTGATAATTTGATATAGTCAAAATTAATTACTTGTTAATTGATGATGTACAGCTTGAGCTACTAGCTTTCTTCTTGATAGAGCTATCTCTAGTGGAGTATGAGATGCTTAAGTTCTCGCCGTCTTTGCTAGCCGCAGCTGCAGTCTATACAGCTCAATGCACCATCTTTGGCTTCAAACAGTGGAGCAGGACATGTGAATGGCATACCAACTACACACAAGAGCAATTATTGTAAGCACAAATTCATTCAAATTCAAGAACAATATGCTACCATTTTACCAAATTGAACTAATTGCCATTGACATGTTTCAATTTGCTTCTTTTTTACCTTGCGACTCGCAGAGAGTGCTCGAGTTTAATGGTTGGTTTCCACCAGAAGGCAGGGTCAGGGAAACTTACAGGGGTGCATAGGAAGTATTGCTCATCAAAGCACAACTACACTGCAAAATGTGAAGCAGCAAGTTTTCTTCTTGATAACTCATTGTTGTAGCAGCCACATGTATAGCTAGCTATTAACAACAGCAACAAACTACAAAATTTGACTCTTACTTGGGGTTGCACCTTTACCTTTGGGGGGAATCATAGAGATTTTATTTCTAGGATCATCCCCTCTGATGATGATAATGTTGATGCTTTTCTTCTTCTTACTTCTAAATTTACTTTCATTTAGTCCCTTTTACAATATTCTCTGTTTTGTTCCCCACTGGGAACATAACTTTGTCCAAATCTGTATTTCCTCTTGTTCCATTCAACCAAAATAATGGAAATGATTGGTATAGAAACAATTTCATTCATTATGAGAAGTATTTGATTTGATTATTGCTCTTTGCCTTGCATATATAATTATAGTCTTTTTTATCAAATGTGTGTATGGTTAACATGATTATTAGTTGACAATTCAAAGTTCAAACATATTATTGAGTCGCTCTGAAGAGAAATATTATTATGTTTTTCAAAAAAAAAGAGAAATATTATTATGCTTTTCTTCTTCTTACTTCTAAATTTACTTTCATTTAGTCCCTTTTACAATATTCTCTGTTTTGTTCCCCACTGGGAACATAACTTTGTCCAAATCTGTATTTCCTCTTGTTCCATTCAACCAAAATAATGGAAATGATTGGTATAGAAACAATTTCATTCATTATGAGAAGTATTTGATTTGATTATTGCTCTTTGCCTTGCATATATAATTATAGTCTTTTTTATCAAATGTGTGTATGGTTAACATGATTATTAGTTGACAATTCAAAGTTCAAACATATTATTGAGTCGCTCTGAAGAGAAATATTATTATGTTTTTCAAAAAAAAAGAGAAATATTATTATGGTATAAATGTGAGACATTTTTTTTAATCTTTAACTGACTTTTAAAATTAAATTAGATTCATTCAATTTTAAGATGAGTCACATAATTATTCAATCAAAATTAATCATTTATATGACTTTATTTATATGACTTTAAAGTAATGTGTTAAAAATTAATTATTTTTAATGATATGATAACACTTAAATATATGCATGTGTAAAACTCTTTTACACGACGATATATAAAAATTATCTGACAAAAGAATACTGATCGAGAAAATCAAAACAAGTGAACCTACTAACAACAATATTTGAGTTTCATGTATCATTTGACTGATTATAATTAAAAAATGAGTGTAAAATAATACACAGTGCAACGGCTATGAAGTAAATGCATTCTTGAATGTGCAGCAGTGCGGGTCAGCCACACAGATCAATTTTTTTAAATAGCCGGGCAAATGAATTACGTAACTATATCTTTACCAATTACCATACTTATATTTATATATTTTTTTTGATATTTTAAGAAAATAAACTATGATGTTGTACTTAAGGAAAAGCTCATAAAAAAATTATCATGTTCTTTTTTAAATTGAGTAAAAAATTAACTTTCCAATTAATTATATTTTTTACTAGAAAAAATTTCCTTAAAATAACGTGGGAATATTTTCATACTTGTTTGTGAGCGCCGCAAACTTTTGAAAACTGGTGGAGAATAGAAATCCAAAATAAAACTATATAAATGAACTCACCAATTCCAAAAAAAAAAAAAAGAACTCACCAAACATAATCACTTCCATTCCAAAGAAACAAAAGAGTCGCACTCACCCTCTCAACTTCTACATATTATAAAAGGAGAAAGATCAAATAAAATTCGATTTCCTAAATTTTTATCTTGAGAGACTGAGAGAGGGAGGGGGAGAGAGAAAGAAGACCATAATCAAACACTCTGAGTTCGCAAACATCTCATTGCATGCTAACAATTTAAAATTTCAAATTAATAGCTACAAAATTGTGAGATGTATTTTTGTTAAAAAAAAAAGTAAAAATAATTCCCGGTTGTTGAGTTCATTTTCTCTTCCACTCTTGACCCATAGTTCATAGGCCAAGTGGAAGGTTCCTATTTTCCTTTTGGGACTCGCAATTATAAACTATGCACCTACTTTCTAGTGTCTAGTTTTGTCCCACCAACCCCATGTTTAGCAATTTGCTTTGCTCGTTTTGATTTGATTGTGACCCATTTTTTTAGCCTAAAAAATATCTCCAAAAACAATATTTATGTCTCATAATTTTGTAATGTTTGACTTCTACTTTCACTCACTAAATTATCTCACATATGAAATCAACATTAATCTCCTATAGTACTTGTAATAGATGTCCAAAGAATATTGTTAGGCACTAATTAAGTAATAAATAGGAGTATAGGACTGCCCTACTTCTTATGTAGCCATATTTCATTGATGCAATTAATTAATTAATTACTGTAAGATAATAGTAGTGAAGTGCACAGAAGGTGCATATGTAATTATGTACAGATCTATAAGCTAGTCTAAAATAATAAATAATCTTCAAGTTAGGATCTATTAAAATACAACATGAATTGTATAACTTGTCATAAAATTTAAAAGTAATTTATTATTTGATTATACTCTTTTGTTTTCACGTAATATAATACAGACATACAGTTCTGAAAATATAAATAAATATAGGCTATCAAATTATATATTTATTGAATTATTAAAATAGTATAAAATATTTTATTGATGAGATTTACATATAAAATATTTTTCATGGTGGGTAAGTAATAACATAATTTGGAAAAAAATATTAATTTATCAATTTTATATTATTACATCAATGATAAATACAAAAAAAATTGATATTAATTTTTAAATTTATTACTTAAAGTTATATAAATTCATTTTTTTTTACATTCAAAGTGATATCATATTTGGACACCTAAAAAAAAATGACACCACATCTCTCCCATAAAATAATAAAAGTCCATAGTTTGATAGTAAATAAATAATCAATAGGCTTTTTTCTTTTTTTTTCTTTCATCTTTTACCACCTATTAGTCCCCTAATATTAGTTCGAGACATTACTTAATACAATAAGTAATTCGATTATAATTTCTGTTAAAAAAAAAATCGTTAGGAGTATTGCTCAAAGTTTAAAATACCAACCTTTTTTTCTTATGTTACAGGAAAAATAAAATAAAATAAAAAATGAACCAAACATATATATGATTTTTTTTTATTTAAAAAATATAAAAAAAATGCAAACTCTACCTGAATATATGTATGTATGTATGTATATGTGGAGCATGACTGAGTATAAATGATCCCTGCTTTAGATTCAGATCTTTGCCAGTTTGCCCTTACACCAAAACTAGACCCCAAACACTCCATAATAAGCCATTAATAAATAAAGAAAAAAAGGGCATCAAACTCTGCAAAAAGTTCTCTTTTTCATTTTTCTCGGTCTCTGTTTCGGTCTCAGTTTCTCTGCTTCTCTTCTCTGCCTTCTTCTGTTTCTTTCACAATAACCGTAACCATGTCGATGTCAATGGCAACCTCACACCACACACTCTTCCTCCACAACCCCACCAACCTCACCAACACCACCAACCATTTCCCCATAACGACCACCCGCACCACCACCACCACCACCTTCAAACCCATCTCCATCAAATGCACCGCCACCACCCGAACCCAGGCGCCACCACAAGCCACCACCCAATCCCAAGATCGGGTCTTCAACTTCGCCGCCGGCCCCGCCACCCTCCCGGAGAACGTCCTCCTGAAGGCCCAATCGGAGCTCTACAACTGGCGCGGCTCAGGAATGAGCGTCATGGAGATGAGCCACAGAGGTAAAGAATTCCTCTCAATAATCCAAAAAGCAGAGTCAGATCTGCGAACCCTCCTCAATATTCCGTCGGAATATTCCGTCCTCTTCCTCCAAGGCGGCGCCACCACACAATTCGCCGCCATCCCCTTAAACCTCTGCACCCCGCAAGACAACGTTGATTACATCGTCACCGGTTCTTGGGGTGACAAAGCATTCAAGGAGGCACAGAAATACTGCAAACCGAAGGTGATCTGGTCTGGGAAATCCGAAAAATACACAAAGATTCCATCTTTTTCTGATTTGGATCAATCCTCGGACGCCAGGTATTTGCATATTTGCGCCAATGAAACAATTCATGGTGTGGAGTTCAAGGATTACCCAACACCCAAAAACGGTGTTCTTGTTGCTGATATGTCCTCAAATTTTTGCTCCAAGCCTGTGGATGTGTCTAGGTTTGGTTTGATCTATGCTGGTGCACAGAAGAATGTGGGTCCCTCTGGGGTCACCATAGTGATCATAAGGAAAGATCTGATTGGAAATGCTCAGGGCTTGACACCTGTGATGCTGGACTACAAGATCCATGATGAGAACAATTCACTGTATAACACTCCTCCATGCTATGGAATCTACATGTGTGGTTTGGTGTTTGAGGATCTTGTGGAGCAAGGTGGGTTGAAGGAGGTTGAGAAGAAGAACAA
>JASCZI010060551.1:35988-57969 GCA_036250425.1 Stylosanthes scabra
AATTACTTCCTCTATTCTGTATCTGCTCCCTTCACCATATTCGGTAAAGAAGTCTACTTCCACAGATGACTTGATTAAAAAAATAAACACTATTTAGTAAAGATAGTAAGCAAATTCAAATGCTGTGCTAATGCTTAAACATTCTGCAAGATACATGCATGTTGTAATAGGGAAGTGCATGACATTCCAAATACTTATATCATAAATTAGCAAGACCTTTATCTAAGGTTTGGGCTTATTCATAAACATCAAAAGTTCTAGTAGCTCCAAGATAATAGGAATTTGTTATCAGTGATTTGGCATATTAAAATGAACACTTAAACGTCACCAAAATAGGGATAGAAAATCCATTGCAGTAGTCCAGATAAAGCACAGGAACCAAAATAGCACCCCAGAACATTTTTAATTATGAGAAAAACCAACTAAAGTATTTAGCATATGGCAGGGAAGTATAAACATTTTCAAGACCAATTATTATTTATTAACCACACACAAGCCCCATATCCAGAACACAACTAAAACAGTAAAAACAGAATACCAGATTGTATTAAAAAACAAAAATTCCAATCACAAAAAAAGTACAAATTCATACATAGGCAATAGATACACTCACAAGTCACAATACATATCATTCACTACCCCTCAATATCCACCAAATTCCCTTCCAAAGAATACAAAACACCAATCCAAAACATACTAAGTTACATACATGTAAGTCTAAATGTACAACTACATACACATATGGGATGAGTAACTTTACCTTTTTTCTCTGATCAGGCAGCATCTTCAAAACTGAGCATAAAAGAACTTTAAATTAGTTAAGCAAAAGCTGCATCAACCAGCCCCTTCTCTAGGGTATAATCCAAATCACCCGAACTCCCACTTCCACTTCAAAACCCCAGAAAAAAAAAAGGGAAAAACCCCACTTGCACTAGAACTCCCAGATCAAGAGGGAGTGATCAAAATGTAAAGAAATAAACTTCAGCACAAAATACAACAACTACGATTGAGAAAACAGAAACATGAACCAGAATAGGACTATGTCAGAATCCAATAAAAGTGGAAGAGGAAACAAAGAAAAATATCGTTGGAAGTCTCGAAATGTAGCTGGAAAGGGCAAGGTTGTAGATCAGGTTGGAGTGTGAATTGTTTTGAGGGTGTTGAGCTGAAAATCAGCGGAAAAAACTGATCTTTTAGAGAATCTAGTGTGGCGATTATCACTAACGCAACTAAAAGGGGAATGGATAAATATGTATGAGAATGAACAAGGGAAGAAAAGAAGAGAAGGTTCTCGAAAGTGGGGTGTTGTGGAATGGGAAATTGGGAGTTGAAAGACAAGAACTTGCGGATCTTAGAGAGAGAATAGAAGAGAAGCCATGTACTTGTTCAAGCTGAAGAAGAAGAAGAAGAAGAAGAAGAAGAAGAAGAAAGGATGTGGTGTTGAGCTCAGAAAGAGAAAGTAGAGAGAGAATAAAATAAAGGACGAATATATGAAAATGAAAATAAAAATAAAAATAAAATGTTTTAAATATTCGAAAATGTGGTTTAAAATGGAAAGTTGGAAACTATTATTGCAGACTGAGAGGATCATATTTGCCACGCGATTTCTTTCTGGCTTTCTTTCTATTTATTTATTTATTTGTTTTGTTATATTCGAATACGATGAACCTTGACAAATTTTAGTGATTTATTCTATCTATTTACCTTGTTCTATTTTAAAAAGTAAAAATAACAATAAATTAGTGACGTTGTGTTGTTTTTTTGCAAGTAGTATCCTAATACCACAAGTAGATGAGTACTCCATCACGGGTCTAACTTCCATTTAAGGATTTGTTGCTTGTCAATGGATTACTATATATACATGTCAGAATTTAAACTCCAATACTTATTTAAGCGGACTAATGAGCTGACCTTTAGATCAACCCAAATTGATTAGTGTCGTTGTATAGTGTACGAGTAAATATATTATGAGAGGATTTTCTATGCGGGGAGAATTGGGAATTTGTTAATCACATTTATTGCCAATAATTAATCCTTAACTAGAATTTATTTGGTGCATGAAGACTGATTTGTCATATATAACTTGATGATGATGATCAAGAGTTGAGGATAATCATCATAATAGTGAAAAGGTAACATATTAATTATTTTAGATCATCGTTTTATTATTTTTTTTAAGTGTTATTTAGATTTCCTTAAGAAACAAGTGCGTCTTACTGCCTTGCTTAGAAGGCAGAAGTGGTTTTCTGTTGTCTCCTCAAGGTCCTTTTCATGTTGGAATGGTTAGGGAAAACAACAAAACAACTGTTATTGTAGTCATTATGAGTCAATTAAGCGGCTATTAATTAATGTCAAAGTTGATTTCCCTTCCATAAAATGCTAAACGGATTTTTAAAATAATATCATGACTTCTTATATTAGGATTATTAGCACATCATCATTTCACTTCATCTATTGATTTTGTAAAAAGAACACACAAAAATCCATTGATCCAAGTGGCATGAGTTCCCAAGTGATTGTCAATTGCATGTAGATAGATCTCTTCTGAAATAAAAACATATGTTTTTGTTTGTTAGTTCTTATGCATGCTAGCTGCTATCAACTCAACCGAGTTTATCACTCATTCAACCGTCTAGCTCTCTGATCTTGAACTATGATCGTAACAAAGATACCATTAAAAAGTGTGCTAATTTTTATTCACCTTTATTTCAAGGATTACATGTTATCATCAATGCAAATATTTGATCATATTTGCTATCACCTACTACCTAGGCTTATTATATATATCCGTGACTAAATCACACAACACGATGCATTCATTTCCATCTACCAACATTTCCTGAAAATTTGGCCAATAAATTTTTTTCATAAATTTCCTCAAGTGATTGTAAAATATTCCCTTTCTTGCATTAATATATTCACTTTTTTTTATTTTGGGTGTCAAAATTAGACAATCATTTAATTATATTTCATGTTCATATTTATACTATTTATATTTTGCCAAGGAAGATCCCTGTGTTTTTATAGCCATAAACGCTCATGAAGACAGGATCATGATGCATAAATTCTCTTGCACTATTATTTTCCACTTATGATGATGACTTCCATAATTTCCCAGACCCCTTTTCAGCCAAGCACTCAAGATACCTTTTTTTTTTTTATTTCCAGAGTTGGAGGAGAGAGATCCATGTCCATCTCTTACTTAAGTCCACAATTTTGGAAAAAGGAGAAAAAATATTGTGGAGTTGGATGCTGATGCTTCTAACCACAATCTTGGTTCCACATGTTCTTCAAAACACAATTGATCACATCACGTATATCCCGTGACTGAACATGACAACAGGTGACATTTCTTTATTATTATTTTTCTCTTTAAATTTTCTTCAAAACAACAATGGAGGAGTACACTAATTTTAACACATCATTCAGAAATATAGCAATAATAATAATAATATCTGATTAAATAAGGCGGCAAAATTGTTTTCTTTTTAAACAAAATAAAAAGAACATAGAAAAATAGCTCCTGCTAAGCTATACTTAAAATTAATACAGGACTAGTACATCTTCCATTAAGAAAGTGAGTCTTAGAAACTGAAATCAGTGCAATTTTTTAAGAGAAACTAGCCTAGTAGAAGAAACCCAGCACTTTACCACCAACATTCTTTCTCCTTGCCTCTTCATGATCCATGATCCCAGCAGAGGTAGTCAACACAATGTACCCAAACTGCAACAATTTTGTAATCAAAGGTTAGGACTTGGGAGAAACAATAAAAAACATGTGATGAAAATATATCTAGGAAAATTATATATTCAGAATAATCTATAAAGGGATAAGGATAGCAAACTAGGGGCTTTTGATTATTTAACTAAGGCCATAGTAGATAATTTTCATCGTTATGGAAAAAGAAATTTGGCTTTGTCTATATGCCAATATTCAAGGCTCACCCAAAGTAACCAACTTAAGGGCAATGAATAAAGATTTACTAATATGAGATGATTTCTAAAGTGCCAATAGTTGTGACTATTTTTCACAAATGAACTTCTAAAGCTTTCATGAATCAACACCCCGAAATACTTAAGTCGTTCAGTGGAAACACATAATTGACTATACACAATTGCATATATATCTAACATAACCACTGATGCATTAGACCTTGTGGACCAAATACATTAATACATGAAAACAAGATTAAACAGAGCTCGAAAGCGGACCTGTCTTGAAGGGAGCAGCCTAGCAGTCCAGCTTTCAATCTCTTTGACACCAACATCAAAACGGGGACTGATAACCCCACATTTGTTCAGTCTTCCATTCAATTCAACCACAATTTTTCCAGCCCTGTGGTCATCAACATACTCAAACTCGCCAATGTACCCTAGCAGCCAGCCACAAGAGCATAGCAAATCAAGATAAAATGAAATAAAACAAACATATAAATCCAGTAGCAGTAAATGAATTGGAAAACTGAAAAAGGTAAAGAAAGTTAGGGAATACCATGCTTCTGCATCACCAAAAGGAACTTAATAATCACTTTTGATGACGGCCTAATCATGACCTGGCGCTTCCCTCGCTTCTCGGCATTGTACATGCTCTTAAGAGCATCATTCAAGACACTAACCCTCACCATTCTCGCTGCTAACAATTTCATTAAAAATTAACCATATTAAGACAAATCAATCTTGTGCAGACCAATATCCAAATTATATATGTTAGGGTTTGAAATTGCACAATCCAATACTAAATAACAATCTAAAACTTTAAGTTCCATCTTAACAGTTGCTACTAACCCCAAATCACAAGATATGTCACATTAGCTCTTTAATCAGCTCAGCAAAATCATAAGTATCATAAATGGCGGAACCAAACACGTATATGAATCCATATGATTATAAGGCAAAATAAAAACAAATTAAAAAAGGAAAAAAAAATTGCTCAGAATTCAAATCAATGGTGGAGGGGTATAATCGTTAACTTTAAGTGAAATGAAACTAATCTAAGAAAACACAGAACAAGATTCGATAATTGGAAGGAGAACATGGATCATGAAGAGGAAGAGGGATCTTACCAAGGTAAAACAGAAACCTCAGAAACGGCGCGAGGGTGCAGGCGAAGGGAAAGAAATTTGGGAGAGTGGGAGTATAAAAACGAGCTTGCAACTCTCTTTAGGGTTTAGAAGAAGAACCATCATATCTTTTGGGCCTTCATGGGCTTCCTCCCTAAATGGGCCTATTTTATTTTTTATTTTAGTTTAATTTAATGGATTAGAATAATTTAGAAAACCGACTTGGGTTAGTCCGATAGTCAACTCACTAGTCCGCTTAAGCAAATGTCGAGGTTTGAATCTCGCTTTGTGTATTAGCAATCTATTGGCCAGCAGGCAGCAGCAAACCCCTTGAATGGAGTTCAGATCCGCGATAAATTAATACTCTATCTGCCGGGTTGAAGAGTATCCAAAAAAAGAAAATTAGAAAAACAAATGTGCAAATATTGGCTCGAATCACACCTTATGCATATAGCAACCTTGGTCAATGGTAAACCGGTGGATTAATTCTTGATTTATCGGGTCGGAAAATATTATGAGAAAAAAAACAATTTAGAAAAATAAAATCCAAAAAAATAATTTAGAAAAATGAAATACATTTGTTCGTTGATTTTATCTTATTTATTTACAATCTTTAATTATTTATTTTCTTAACATTCGAAATTCGAATATTGTCTTTCTCAAAAATGTTACCTTAGCTATAGATGAAAAATGACAACATATTATCAACAGAAAAGACAATATAATTAGGTGCAGACTCTGGCGTCCAGCCTTTATGGTGGATTTGGTGGCCAAAGCGTAACTTCCAGTGAAGAGAGGACATGTGGTTGCATTGATAGGGGTAGAAAAGCATGTGGATGCCAAGTTTGACCCGTGCCAATCTTGGTCAGAGACGGTAACGACTTCCTTTTATGGGTAATTAGGAAACTTTAATTAGGCACTTAAATGACTCCAGGGTAGGAGAAAAATGTAATTCAACATTTGTAGTGAACAGTACTCTTTTTTTTTTTTTTGGACTTGATACCAAAATAGAAGTTAGGGTTCATCAGTTCATGGCGAGGAAAGTGGAGGCTGGTGAGGAAGCTATTGAAGGTGAGTTAAGGTGGTGAAGCTGTTGCTCCGGTCTGAGCTACGGATCGGCGGCGGAAAGTTGTTTACTTGTTTAAGGAGGCGTTTTTGCCTTTTGTCATCGGCAGACAATGGAGTTGGTGGCGGCGCCCGTGGCGCTGACGATTCCTTTAAGACTCGTCACCTACGTCTATTTGATACCAACCTCGTTCAGCTACTGTTGCAACAGTCTGATTTATTGTATTTTTTTTCCCTGCGAGGATCAAAACTTGTAATCTTCCATTCCGCATAATATCAACATTTTCATAGCAACTTGTATTTTTACATCAATTTTCTTTTCGGTTACCGCTGCACATGTTAACCAACCTAAGAGAATTACCAATTTTCTATTATCTAATGCTTCAGATTATCAAGTAGATCCAAATAACTATGACAATTAATTTGTTTGACCTAATAGCAGCCGTGGCTTTTCAAATCCTCACGCGTAAACCCCAATCCCATTCAGTTTCTCGAGCACTTGCTGCAATTTAGATTCACTTCAAAAGGCATTTATAATTTTAAAAAAAAAAAAAAACAACTATTGTTTTATGGAATTAAATCCTACTTATTTTGTTGGCACCAAAAGGACAAAAACTACACGTTGTTGTGCACCTTGAGTCAGGCCCATCGTAGCGGATACTCCATGAACCCAATACCCATTATAAGGCCCGCTCAACCTTCAAGACAAAAAAATAATTTGAGCGTCATTTCCCCTTTTACCCTTGCATAATCCCACCTTCCATTTGAAGCTTCGCTCCGTAAGACGCTTCCCTATGCTCTTCTTTGACCATCAACTCAAATAGGCTTCCTGACACGCGTCTTCATAACATTGGCCATCTTTAGTCACTTTTGTCTTTGGCACCAGAGACGGGGCCATATAATTATGAGGCTTAATTTTTTTTCCTTCTCGTAAAATTAGTAATTTTTGTTAAATATCAACTGTATTTGTGTGTATTTTAAATTTTAAAATATATTGTATACAGATTACTGATATGATATATAAACATAGCTGAAAAAAAAAAGAACTTTCTGCATGCATCACTGCTGAAAAACAATGGTTTGGTACCAAACATTCTTCTCCTGATATTTATTTTGTTCAAGAAATTACATATATAATAATAACATATTATAAATCTAATCCTACAGGCTACAGCATTATTCTTCACAGGACTATAGAAAATCCAAGACTCTCACACTTGATTATTCATAAGATAACTCAAATCCCAATTGATTTCTTGTTTTCTTCACTTGACATGGTTGATAAACCAATTCAACATGTCATGGTGTGCCTCTTCAGCACTCTTCACAGCTGCTTCATCATCATCTTTGTACTTTACTGTCCATCCATGAGACATACCCGGGTATATCTTCACAAAGCTCTCTAACTGTTCACTCAAAATTCACACAAGTCATTTTTCTCATCACTCAACAGTGCAACTTTTTTTTTTCCTCTGAGAAATTAAACTTAAATTCTCACCTCTGGTTTTGCAGACAACATCTCACCAATTTGCTTTGTTTTCTCTGGTGTATAACAGTTGTCAATTTCGCCTATCAATATAGCAACAGGAACCTTGATCTCTGAAAATAAATGAAGTTTGTCAACAAATTAAACAGTCACTATGAAAATATTTTAAGAATTAAATATAAGTTTAGTTTACCATTGTATTCATTATCTGGGATTGGACCAGGATGAAGAAGAACTGCAGCCTGCAGATCAATGTCACTGGAATTTGCCAATTTTGCAACCACCACCCCTGAAACAAATTATCCAAATCAGCATGAAGTTGATATTTTATTGTGTTAATTGATGATAACAAGATATTTAAAGAGAGAAAAAATTTGTCACCTCCCCAACAGAAGCCTGCAGCCCCTATGGCTGTAACACCTTTACTCCTTAGAGCTGAAAATAAAGGCTTGGCATCTTCACATCCCTTATCCTATGAGAAATTCATAACCATTTTATAATTATGTATATCAATTTGCATGAGACATGTCATCAATGCATTCATTGTCTATGGTTTGACATGAAAAAATGAATACTTATAACATTACTTGTTACAGATTAGTAAAATGATGAAGTAACAGATTATGGTACTATCTTATCCTAAATATAGATAAGAAGAACAAAATTGCATGTGTGTGAGTAGGAGACTAACCATCCCATGAGCCTGTAGCCATGCAGCTCGGTCGAATTGAGGATTTTCCAGATCAAAGTAGTCTCCATACAGAAGATCAGGAACAACAACAAAGAATCCGGCGGCCGCCACTTTGTCGGCGAGTTTCCTTTATCAGTGTAAGAATGTCAAAGTCAAACTCAAAGCTAATTGCAAGAAATAGTTACATGAGAAGCAGTAAATTTGATGCAGCAAAGAAGGCCTAATGCATAGTAAATCATAAAAGCTAACAAGATCCTAAGCTAGAAGCTTAGCATCTCAAAAAAGTGTGAGTTTCTCTGATCATCTGGTTGATCAAACAAAGATCATGGTACTGAAAATTTTCAGTTACCTGAGATTTGGTGCTTCATATCCTGAAACAATTTCAAATATATAACTAATTAGGAACTTGACAATAGTCTAAATTACAAAAGCAAGTTAAAAGGATAAGAAATTGAAGATGTTATTACCAAATACGTCAGAGATTAGCACAAGTGCCAACTTGGAATCATGGGGCCCAGTGACATAGGATTTAACACCACCAAGTTCTTGGACAGTCCCTAATCCATGGACACCTGAGTTCAGGTTTGGTGGATTCTCAAAACACTGAGGACTTGACATCTCTACTTCAAACTATGCTAAACAGTGAAAGGGAGGCACTATATAAAGCCATCTATACGTCACTGAATACGTCATTGCTTCTTCTTTTTTTGGTTTGAAATACGTCATTGCTTTCTCCATTACTATAGGGACATTTGTTGTTTTTGAACCTAACATTTTAATTTTATCCTTTCGAGAAAACAAAGTCCAGATGGAATATTTTGTGAATAGGTCCTAAAAGAAAAAATATACAACTGTGATTTATAGTCATGTGAAAGGGATTAGTATAAATGTTAAATTAATCAAGAATTTTCAACCAAGTCTTCATTTCCATTTACCAAATCAAACACGTTTGATGGAATATTCCTATATTCATGTAACATGAGAGCTAAAATAATACAACTATGCTATGTATACACAGAAAATCATATAAGCAATAAGAGTGGAACTCATGATACTATAAAAGGGTTGCTAATCAGCATTACTGATTAGTTATAACAGAGATTTATAATTATAGTTGTAGTTATATATCTACTTCAGTTGATATACTTGGTAAACCAATCCAACATTTCTTGATGAGCCTCTTCAGCACTTTTTACTGCTGATTCATCTTCAACATTGTATTTCAGAGTCCATCCATGACCAACTCCCGGGTATATCTTCACATAACTCTCAAACTATATTAAAAAAAAAAAAAAAAGTATAATTAATGAATAAATTTTGGTCAGCCATACTCCTACTAATCAATTTAGCAAACAAAATGCTTCATTGTCCTTTGAAGCTTTTTGTTTGGGTGAAATTCTTAACAATAACTTCATCACAATATAGCTTATTTATTTTGTTAGAAAATCACATTTTTTGCACCTCTGCATTTGAAGCCAGCTTCTCTCCAAATTCCTTCAACTGTTCTGGTGGTAAATATTGCTCAACTTCTGCTCCCAGAAAAGCAATAGGGACCTTTACCTCTGAGAAAAACAAAACATAGTTTATAACTTATAATGATCATCATAGTAATCTTTTTTCTTCTATGAATTGGAATGACAGAAACAACAGTCTACCCTTAATATCATCATGTGTAATTCGAGCTGGATGCAATGCAATTGCGGCCTGAATGTCACTAGAACCTGCTAATTTTGTAACCACACCCCCTGGAACAAAGTCGAACATATCAAATTATTCAACGCAGTCTATGTAATGGTCACTTTCTGGTAAGTTAGTTGACTTACCGCCCCAACAGAAACCGGCAGCACCAATGGCTGTAACTCCTTTGCTCTTTAGAGCAGCAATAATAGGTTTGGTGTCTTCACATCCCTTGGCCTATAAGTATAAACATGTCAAAAGAATGTTTAGATAAACATGTTCTAATGGTAAAAGTTGCAACTAACCTCTCCATGTTTCTTCAACCATCCTTCTCTATCAAATTCAGGATCATAACTAAAGTAGTCACCATACAGAAGATCAGGAACTACAACCAAGAATCCAGCTGCTGCTACCTTGTCTGCTAGTTCCCTTTGCAATGAGAAAATGCCAAATCTAAATCAGTATATATATAGAACCAAGACTCAAAGCAAACTTGACTAATAAGATTATCACTTGACAAATTCTGATAAATAGTGAAGAGGAATGAATCTTAGTGCAGACACAAAAATACTAAGCATTTTACTGCTAGAATTCCCAATATAGTTCTTCCTATATGTTACTCTGATAATATCATAGTCACAATCTGCAATTATGTTCTAGAGATTATGATTAGCCACTTAATCCAGAACAATTTCTACCAAGAGAATAAGCAAATAAGGTCAAAATCTAGTGATAAGAGAATAATATTATTGTGATGAAGTGGTAACATAACTTTTGTTGGTATATAAAATTTCACCTACCTTAAACTAGGTAACTCAAACCCTGCAATAATAATTGAAAGAACAAAAGCATCAGAAATTTAGAATCTCCACCATAGTAATCTTGAATCAAGAAACATTAGCAACCAGTTATAAAACATGATCAAGAGGATAAATTGTAAGCAATATAAGAATGGAAGATGATGGGATTGTGGGTTACCAAGTACAGTGGAAACAAAAATGAGGGCACGTTTGGAATGATGGGGTCCAGTGATGTAGCATGTTACTCCTCCGAGTTCTTGCAAAGTTCCAACTCTTGGGATCAAGCTTGTGATTGTGGGATTCTGAATACACTCTGATTCCGCCATGGTGTTTTTCTTCTTTGTCTCACATCTCATGAAAGAGGTTATATTATTATATCACCCAAAGTCAACGTCAACGTCAAGGTCAATATCCTATAAAAAATGTCAAATATTTGTCCCATTCCAATTATAACATACTCTTTTTCTTGGTATTGCTGGACTTGGAAGGTCCATGATTAACTAGGAATGAACAAAAGTACACATAAATTATTATAATAATAATAAAATTATAATTTATGTATATTTTTATCCATTCCTCCTAAAGATTAATTAAGAGTTTGTGATTGACAAATGGAATAATGTATGCACAATGCGATATTTAAATTCTTAACATCTATTTAAGCGAAACAATGAAGCAACCACTAACTAATCATATATTTTTTGGAAGAGTGATGCTATTGTTGGATGCGGAGTTGAAACCTTCATGAAAAAGAGTATAATTAGAAGCACCATTTTTATTATCTTTTCATCGGTAGCAGTTATTATTGCTACGATAAAATTATTGTTATTACTATCGTCTTGTGAGAATTGTTCAACATCACTGCTGCTGTTGTTGTTGCTAGTAGAATTATTCATGCAATTGGATGATGATCCAACAATATGATGATGATGAAGAATTTGTTCTTCTTCGTGATGAAGGATGGAATTGAGGTTGAAAATTCATGATGACTTCATCATCAAGCAGGGACGGACGCATAAACAAAACATGGGGGCAAGTGCCCCCACTGAACTTTGTAAGTTCATTGCTAATATATGAATATATAGTAAATGCCCCCATTTTTTAAATTATTTGCCCCCATTGTTGATAATATTCTAAATTTACTTTCATATTAACTCTTAAAATGTAATTATCTAAATAAGTGCTAGCTGTTTATTTTGTCATTTAATTATTTTTTTTAAAAAAAAATACAACCATCTATTTGTGTGCCTTAAAAAATGCAATAATTACATTTTACTACTGTTTGTCTAAGAAAAAATTGCATTTTTTAATTAATGATAGTAAAAAAAAATAGAAGCTAGGTGGATATACTATTTTTAAATTTAAATGAGATACAAAAGATTTAACTGTGCAAAGAATTATTCTTAATATTATATTAAAATAAATAAATTCAACATACCATTTGTTAGCATTGTATAAGCACTCTTAAAATTATTATTTAATATTTTTCAATGTAAAAATAAGAAAAAATAGTTTATAACCCATTTTTAAATCATATATATACACACGCATCTACGTAAAATTTCTGGATCCACTACTGTCATTAAGTAGTGACTGGTAATAATAATCATGATTACTGTTATTGTTGTTGGAGGAGAATTTTTTCCTCCAAGATTGATAAGTTTTTTTAAGAGTCTTGATCGTCGAAACATAGTGTTTCCTCCAAGATTGATAAATTTTTTTAAGAGTCTTGGTCATCGAAACATAGTGTTGTGATCAGTTGGAAAGAGAGAGAAAAGAAGAGTGTTGATTGAGTATTGGCTATTATAATGTTGGTGACGTATAGTTTCCTTTTTAGAATTATATCACGAACATACGCAAGTTACACTCACTCATACAATAAATAGATTTCTATATCTCCAACAACTTGATCTCCACCGAGTTTCCAAGGCGGGATAAGAAGATTTTCAGTTAAGCTAAGACCTTGACTACAGATGAACCATCTTTTAGGTAGTAGGGTTATTGGGATCACAGTATAATTTGAATCAAAGCCCAAATAAAATGAAACGAGGGGCCGTACTTTGAAAAAAAAAAAAAAAAAATAAGGTCAAGATTGAAGAAACTAACGAAGCCTCCGTCCAAAAACACAAACAAACCTAAGAGCATGAGGCAATTAAAAAAAACACCAAAAACTTAAATATAAAGAAGTGATTCCTACAAGACAAAAAGAAAATTATTTCTAGCAATACCAAAAAAAAAGGTGATTCCTAGTTCTAGATTAGTACTTAACCTAATACTTAATTCCCTTCTAATCAGTTCTAAAGTTTGCTTCAAGTTCTAGCCTCCACACAGCACATATCTTGGAAACTATACACTGTTAATTTTTCACTTGAAAATAATACTAATATATATAATAAGAATGGACAATTGGTAATAATAAGAATGTTATGACAGAACCAGCAGCCACTCTTTGAGGCTTGGCTACTTGGTTTAACGCATGCCATGTCTATATCTATATAACTAATGACACGTAAATTTGTATCATCATTAAAAAAATAATAATATCACCTAACCAACATACAGGTCGTGATCATAATCCTAAATATAACAAGGACCCTCTCAATGATTTTTTATATGTTGTGCCAACACCTCATTGGTGTTTAATTCACTATGTTTGTATCATCAAGTGATCCATATTTAAAAATTGATTAACGTAACCATCATCCTTCATAGCTTAATTAATGTAATTGACCAGAACATGTTTATTAATAGCTTCATTATATCAAACAATATATATCGTCAGATTGAAACTCCCAATGCCACACAAGACAAGTATATATACGCCCTTATTTAATTATATATGCATTATATTATGCCACATTATTATCAAACAACAATCCAACTAATAAAAAATCAACTATCAGCCAACAATTTATATTAAATATTCTATTTTTTTTTTAATTTTAAATGTTTTATTTATAGGTTTGAAATATTCTATTTCTTTAATTAATTATTGGTTGCTTTAGATTTCGAATGTTCTATTTCTTTTATGTGAACGTTCTACAAATAATAATTACAGATGTTCTATTTTTTATTGATTAATTTATTGATTAGAAAAATATTAGTTATCTATACTTTCTCACTATCGAATCCTACATAATCAATATAGTTAAGTTCATTTTTGCTGTCTCTGTCCAATACACAACACTCATGAACATTTTTAAATACCTCATCTTTTTTTTTTTTGGTATTGTTTAAATACCTCATCTTAATTAGGATGTTTCTTCTTTTTTATTTTTGTGTATGTATGAACTGGTATTACCAATAGATTTTTGTGACAGATTTTAATGAATTAGTGACGGAACTTACCCGTCCCAAATATGAATCCAAAATCCAAACTTTAATTTGGCTAGTTTTTACCTTAATCCTGGAGATAGCTAAATTACTTGTTTCACATTTTAAATATATTGGCTTCTTCTTATTCTTCTTCTGCAAATTATTCTTGCTTGCCTTTGCAGTATTGGTTTGGTAGCATGGCACTATCCTTTGAAAAAGCAACGTATATGTGGATCTATCTAATTATAATTGTTAATTAAGCATGCTCCTTTTTTAGGTTAATTTTAGTATTTAATTTTTTTTAAAATTAGTATTTAATTTAATTTAATTTCTGCCTAATAAGGTTAATTAGCATTGGACTAGGAATCATGCAGGCCAAGATAATTAGATTATGGCTGGCCCATATGTTCCTTTATTTTATATTCATGATTATTTGGCGCTGTCCATAGTTAATCCTAACCTTTTTTTCACCTTCAAATCAGATCATACCAGCTGGGTAATAGTGTTCATATGGTGTTTGTTAAGGATGGAAATGACTTGTCTCACCAAACTTATGTCATAGTAGATTTCTATTTACCTATGAGGGATGAGGTTATGATTCTTCACCAGAATTGAAAACCATAGGTTAACCATGATATACATGTTGATGAATCACCAAGAAAAAAAAAAAAAAAGAGGCCAAATGATTATCATATATATGCTGAATGTTATTAACTTCATAAAATAAGTTGTTTTGTCTCGCCTTTAATTATTCAATTGTTACTACTCAAATCCATTACTTAAAAGCACGTGAAAGAAACCAAATTTTAAAAAATAATATCATTATTAGTAAATATTAAAAGACTTTTGTTACTTAACCTTTTTTTTTATTAACGATAATGCTAGGTAACTAATAATCTTATATCAACAATAAATCAATACAATTTTAAAATTTAAATTAAATAGAATATCATCTAATTACTTATGTCACATTTCAAATTAAATAAGATAGCATTTAATTCTTTATATAGGATAATATAAGGAATTAAATGCCTAAAGTTTAAGACAAGTTTTCTTTTACTTAATTTTTAGTATAAAACTATAAATCATAAACCTTAATTTCTTAAAAATTTTAATATATCTTATTTACAATTTTTTTAATTGAAATATAGCTAATAATTTAGTACAAAAATAAATTTTGTTATTTATTTATTATCCCACAACTTATTCTAATTGATAAAATTACCATCTTAATTTATTATTTATCATTTGTTATTCATTCAAAAAAGTAAAAATTTTGCTTTTAAGTGAGCTCCAGTCTTTTTGGTTTTATTGGAACCCCAAAGTCTTTTGTCCCCACATAGTTTTCCAAAAAGGCTAATTTAGCTGCTAATAACTGATCAAGCCACTATTCTCACCTACCAAACATGTCCCTCTCAAGCCAATATAATTTGGGAAAAATAAGATAATGGATAAATATGAGAGAACTTCTTTTTCCCACTAAGCAAATAATGATTGAGATTGGCCATTATTGATGGTGCACAATTGCCTTCTTATTTTATTATTCTTCATAAAAAAATAAATGGTCAATATAAAATCTTAAAAAAAGCATTTTTAGTTAACATTAAAAATTAACACATACATAAAATAAGATATATATGATCTTCTAAAATTTTGGGGACAATATAGGAACTTAATTTAATTTGGTTGTTTATGTTAAGGGGATAAGTGGGGATAGAAAAAATCAAAAAAAAGGTGAAGGAAATAAAATGATGATTTGGACCCACTTGGGTGGTGGGGGATAATACTTCCACCAAGTCATCATCTCTACCTACCCTAACCACTTTAGTTTGGAGACCCCCATCATGGAAGACTTCAACTTTAGATAAATACTTAAAATATATAAAGAAAATTTCAATCTTCAATGGAAGTTCCAACCAATCTCAATGCTTTATGGGCCTAAAATCACAACAAATCATCTATTCTCCACCCTATAATACTCATCCCCAAGATATGATCATATATAAACCATGCTATGTATAAGAATTTAATTTTTCATGTGCGTTAGTGTTTGTATAAAAGAATTTTATATACATAATTAATTATATATTATCACATTATTAAAAAAATAAAATTTTTAAATTTATCATTTAAAAATCATTTAAATATATGAATTTGATTCAATAGCTGTAAAACTTTTTATAATATTTTTATTTTGTCAAGGATATCCTAAATCTGGCAAGACCAAATTAATTCCTTACGTTTATCAAGTACTCATTCTAGAGGATTTGACAAGGTCTCATTCTAGAGGATTTTCTCTTCGACATACATATCGTTCTCAAAATTCGAATATAAAACTAAACATTTAAGCAACTCAAGCTACTTACTCCTTATACTAAGAAACATACTTAAATTCTTTACAATATTAATATATTAAAATTAAATTTTTAAAAAATTTTCATATCAGATGGTATATATGAAGTCACAAAAAAAAAAAAAAGATGGTATATATGTGGACCCCCAAAGTATGATCATATATTCACCGAACCTTTTGTTACCTGAATTTACAAAAGTTGCAAACTAGCTAGCACTAAGGGAATGTCAAATAGCATGTTCCATGTATTTCTATAAGTTGGCCATACAACTGTGATAGGGAATGCCCACGTTAACACACTATCCTCAAAAATAGAAATTCCCAACATGTTCAGTAGGCCTTCCTTTCAACAACTACCATCATTTCACTCCCATAATAATTATCAAGCAAAACCTAAAATCACCGTCTAAATCTAATTTGACCTAATCCCAACATAACTTAAATAAATATTATTACAATTAAGAGTTTTAACGGTTAATCTGTTATGTGTACATTAAAATTAAAATTAGCTCAAATATATAATATAATTATAAAAATATATGTATTATTTAACTTACTTTTTATGTGTATTTTGATTTCGGAAGAAAAATATAATTGATGATGAATTAATTTATGTGTATCACTGTATATTTTTAGATATCTTTTATTTTTTTATTTTAATTCATACGTTGAGATACACTATTTCTGTGTCATACGTAATTATTTTTGTATTATTACATGCTGTATTCATATGTTTTATGAATTTTTCTGTGTTGATGTTTATATTTTTTATGTTATAAATGAAATGTACAAAAGTGTACAACGGTACATGTACTATTTTTATTTATGATATGTTGTGTACTTTATGTGTGCAAGGTTAAAATCTCTTTTTTTTTTGTGACTAGGTAAAAAAAATTTTATTATATAAAATTTTTCATTATATAATTTTATAAGGTGGATATTGTCATATGAAGATTCTAAATTATCTTCGAAGATTTTTCATTTTAATTATTAGATAAGAAATTAAATGATTATATTTTAATATATATAAAAGCGTTACTTGTTATCTTCTTTAAAAGTGTAACTTTAAAGACTAAATCCTCACGTGAAGACGATTTTCACATCTTCACTTGTGACTTGCCATTTAATAATTGCATAACAAGATACCCGCGCATGAAATTCCTACCTTACCCCTGGCCGTTTTGACTTTAAAAAACGACAAAACGCCACACCCTCCAACCGTTGTGCTTTTCTGTTGCACTGCACTGCATTGCAAATGTTGTTCTCACTTTCACCGTGCTAACCGTAACCGCCTATATTCCGGCCACAACCAAGTTTCCGCAGCCAACCATGGCGGTTTCCGGCGCCGGAGGAGGAAGGTGCAGCGGCAGCCCTACGTGGAACGGACTTGTTCAGCTGACCAAGGCAGCACAGGAGAAAGGTAGTGATCCTCTGGTTTGGGCGATTCAGATGTACTCGAACTTGAACTCCGCCGGAGAAGCACTCCCGTCGGTGGAGGTGGCGGAGCTCCTTGTTTCATACATTTGCTGGGACAACAATGTCCCCATTCTATGGAAGTTTCTAGATAAAGCCTTGACTCTTAAGATCGTTCCTCCTATGCTTCTCCTCGCTCTCCTTTCTCTCAGGTCAAAACTTTCCCTATTCTCGTTGACTTTGACTTTCTAAACATTCTTCCATTGCATCGTAAATGTTCATTGAATTGGTTCCTTTCCGGTAATTGAACAAGTATTATCGCTGATCTTGTAGAATTTGTAATAATGAGCTTGCAATTTGTTACTAGCTTTCTTCTCAGTAATTTTATTTCATCAATGGAAATTAGTTTGCTAGTTTATGATTGTTTGAATGTTTTCATTCTTTTTGGCAGGGTTCTTCCTTGTAGACATGTCCAACCTGTAGCTTATAGGCTATACTTGGAACTTCTCAAAAGACATGCTTTTGAACTTAAATCTCAGATAAACAGACCTGATTATCAAAAGTAAGCCTAAGTCTATATAACATTCATCTCTTTCAAAAAAATTGATAAAGAATGCTACCTGGCCATCAATTTTAATTTATTTTAGCCATCATCTAACTATCAACATTAAAAAGTGTTGGTTAAAGGTAATTTTAAACTATAAATTGAAGGTGTTGAGAGTTGATGGCCGGAAGTGATGGTTAAAACAAATTAAGATTGATGATCATCTAGCATTTCTCAAAGAGTAATGGGTTGGTAATGTCCAGTTAAGTGATTCGTTTCTTTGTTGATTCTTCTGCTCATGGTATGGACAGGGTCATGAAATCTGTAGATGAGGCTCTTCATCTTTCCAAGATATTTGGCATATCACAAAGTGAGCCTGGCATTCTGGTGGTTGAGTTTGTTTTTTCGATTGTCTGGCAGTTGCTTGATGCATCGTTGGATGATGAAGGGTTGCTGGAACTTACTCCTGAAAAGAAGTCTAGATGGGCTGTAATATATCAAGATATGGAACTGGATGAGCATGATAGTTATAATGACAAAAAGAATGATCATTATGAGCAGTTGCAAAGTGTGAATACTCTTATGGCTGTTGAGATGATTAGTCAGTTTTTGCAGGATAAAATTACTTCAAAGATTCTTTACTTGGCTAGCCAAAATTTGTAAGTGTTTCTATATTCATATAATCATTATTCTCATATTTCAGTCTAATTTAACTTATAACAGTCAAGTGGACTCAAATTATTTATCAATTCCAAAATTTCCTCTTTCTCTGTGTTTGTGTGTGTGATTCCTGATTTTTTTTCTTCCTTTTTATTAGGCCTGCACATTGGTTAACTTTTGTTCAGAGGCTGCAGCTGCTGGCATCGAATTCATTAACTTTGAGAAAGTCAAAAACTTTAAGTCCTGAGGCACTTCTACAACTGACCTCAGATACTCGTATTTTCTTGCCTCGAGAATGCAGAACAAGTTCGCAACAGAAGTTTCATGCAGTTATGAATTTCGAATATCTTTCTTCCTCAGCTTCACTCTGCCACGGTGCAAGCCATTCTGCTCTTTGGGTTCCTCTTGATCTGGTGCTAGAAGATGCTATGGATGGCTATCAAGTTAGTGCAACAAGTGCAATTGAAGTAATTGGGGGTAAGAATGAAAATAACTACTTGAATCTGACAAAAATGTCATCATTTTTTAACTTCAATTTTAGACACTTGTGAAATGGAAAATCATGTGTTTTGCAGGTTTGATAAAGACACTCCGAGCAGTAAACGGTACCTCATGGCATGATACCTTTCTAGGCCTTTGGTTAGCAACTCTTCGTCTTGTTCAGAGGGTAGAACACTTTCTCTGCTACTAATGTGTTTTCATGTGTTTTCCAAAATAACTTGTACATCTATTACTTCTTAATTTCGTTATCAGATTCTTGGCCTCATATTTCAGGAATAGATAATAAATTTTATTAACTCTAAACATTACTAGCCCAACAGATGTTTATTCATTTATCTAGGATTGTTTAGCTATTGCATACAATTGCTATATCTTTGTAGTTAAGAAAATTTGCCCAGGTGGGCATGGATCTCTAATGTAATTATACTTTTCCCCCCTTTTTAACAGGAAAGAGATCCTATTGAGGGCCCAATGCCTCATCTTGATACTCGATTATGCATGCTCCTGTGTATCATACCTCTTGTTGTTGCTGATCTTATTGAGGAGGAGGTGGAAGGGACACCAGTTGATGAAATAGATAGTGATCCTACAGATGACTGGAAAGATAAAAAGATTCCAGGAAAGTGTCGCAATGATTTAGTCACAAGTCTTCAAGTATTAGGTGACTATCAGAGCTTGCTCACACCGCCTAAATCTGTTGTTTCCGCTGCAAATCAAGCTGCTGCAAAAGCAATGCTGTTTGTTTCTGGCATCACAATAGGGAGTGAATATTTTGACTGCCTCAGCATGACAGAGATGCCAGTTGACTGCTGTAAGTGATTTTACGTCCAATGGAACTCTGAAATTGAGCATGGTTCTTCAGTTGCTAAAGTACTTCTTGTAATTTCACAAATGCATCAGTTACGTCATACATTTTAACAAGAATTTCTTGTTCTTCTTTTTCAGCTGGAAACATGCGTCATTTGATAGTTGAGGCTTGTATTGCCCGAAATCTGCTCGACACATCTGCCTATTTATGGCCTGGTTATGTGAATGGATGTATCAATCAAATACCTCAGTGTATGCCAGCTCAAGTACCTGGCTGGTCATCATTCATGAAGGGAGCACCACTTATTTCAGTGATGGTTAATGCTCTGGTTTCAAGTCCTGCTACTAGGTATGCTCTATGTAATGTACTCCTGTTTGTATAAGCCTTTGGTGACTGTTGTTAAGAAATTTAATTGCAATATCTAATCCATCAATTACCGTATGGATGAATTTGACATGCTAAAACCTGCGATCATTTCCTAAGTCTAAAAAAGAATCCATGTTAAACTAAATTATAACACACCAATTGGTGGCCCTTAAATTACCTTTTTAAAATTCCATGGCCTGGTCTTCAGTTTTTCTTTTTCTTTCCTGAAGCCAGGTATGTGAGATGCTCTTTTTTGTAAATTACCAAAAGGTAAAAGCAACTGAATTTACGCTCCTGGATTTGATGGAAGCTTAGCAGAACTAGAGAAAATTTTTGAAATTGCGATCGGGGGATCAGAAGATGAAAGGATATCTGCTGCTGCCATTCTTTGTGGGGCATCCCTGATTCGTGGGTACAATATACAGGTAATTCAGTTATGCAGTAAAGCATCTGTGGATTCTTATTACTTTCTCGTGTGTAAAGCATATCCTCCTTAATTAAATTTGGATCTCTATTTGTTGCAGGAGCACACTGTTCATTTCATTCTCAGGTTACTTTCTCCGCCAGTTCCGGGTGAGAATGCCGAAGGGAACCGCCATCTGATTGAATATGCTCCAATACTCAATGTACTCTTTGTTGGAATTGCATCTGTTGATTGTGTTCAAATATTTTCACTTCATGGCATGGTAAGTTTAAATACATATAGGAAATGATCACATAATTGAAAGTGCTGTATTATAACACTCAGTCTTTTCATATCTCAATTCTTTCATCAGGTTCCACAGCTTGCATGTTCGTTGATGCCAATCTGTGAAGTTTTTGGGTCATGTGTGCCTAATATCTCATGGAGATTAACATCAGGGGAAGAAATATCTGCCCATGCTGTGTTTTCAAATGCATTTATTCTTCTCTTGAAGCTTTGGAGATTCAATCATCCTCCTATTGAATATGGGATTGGAGATGTACCCACCGTTGGTTCTCAACTAACTCCTGAATACCTACTCTTAGTTCGAAACAACCACTTAATGTCGGCTGGCAATGTCCACAAGAATCGAAACAGGAGGAGGCTTTCAGAGATAGCGAGTTTGTCATCACCTAATTCTGTATTTGTCGACTCGTTTCCGAAATTAAAAGTATGGTATAGGCAGCATCAAGCATGCATTGCTGCAACATTGTCTGGTCTTGTTCATGGAACCCCTTGTCATCAGATAGTTGAGGGGCTTCTCAACATGATGTTCAGAA
>JASCZI010060551.1:61316-84691 GCA_036250425.1 Stylosanthes scabra
CAGCGCCGCCTCAAGGGGAGTAGTTGAGGGATCTTGAGGCGTTGTCGTCGTGCGGCGGCGTCGCTTCCGCGTGACGACGGTCATGAGTGCGAGGATGTGGAGGGAAGGAGGGAAACGGAAGGAGGGTTCGAACTATGGATCTTGCGTTGCTGTTGTTGTTGTTCTTGCGTTTTCGTTCATCAGGGTTTGTGGCATGGTGTGAATTCGGGTCGGGTCGTGGTGCAGTTCCGCATGTTCTTATTTTCCTCTTTAGGGGCTCCGATTTCGATGTGTTCGAAATCCCCAAAGCGTGAAATCGCTATCAGGTTGACAGTTACCTTGAATTGTCACCCAAAAACGCGAGCACTACTTCCGGTGAGTCCGCTTCTCGATACTCTTATTTTTTTATTTTATTTTATATTTTTAAGCGCAGTAACAGTTGTTTATTTTTTTTTAACTGAGTTAGGGTAAATCATATTTGTAAAATAAAGTTAATTTTTTCCACGTAAATAAATCAATTTATATGTATAAAAAAATTAACTTAATCAGGGATTATATGTTGGTACATATATGGAAATATTTGATTATAGTGTTATAAAAATGTTTGATTATTCTATTATAGGTTAAGCTTGATTATTTTTTATAATTAATTATTTTATTTAAATATATGACACATGTATAAATGAGTACAAATATATAAATATTGGTTTTGTAATCTCTATGATATTTTCGTAAATCAAAATTGTTTTTCAATAATACATTTTTTTGTTTATTTCTGCGTTGTCATCTCATTATAAACAAAATGATAAACATGAGTAGTGTTAATATATTCTCTCCCTCCCTCTCTATCTCTCAAATAAATGTATAATATTTTTTTGTGACAAATAAATGTATAATATGATTGGGTTCCTTTAATTTATTTGAATAATACAGATAAAGAAAATCTTATGCTTGGATACTCATACTACTTGTATCGTGGCAACATGTTACACGAATGAATGACAACCCACATTAGCTGGTGCAAATTCCTTCTCCTCTAAATGTATAAATCTAAGTTTATTTTCTAAAATAAAAAATAAAAAGGATACTTATACGTCACTTCATATGTGTATTTCATACTATTGATATATGATTATGTGATGCTGCGGAGAAAATAAAATACATAGAACTGCAGTTAAATAATGCACGATGTTACATGACTCACATGTTTGCTATAGTAATTTAAGCTGAGCTAATTGTTTTGTGTTTAATCATAGGTAATTATTGATAATATAGTTAGGCTAATTACAGTTTGCAAATGTAGTTAGAAGTTAGTTATGACTGTGAACATGTGATTATGTGAATGTAATATATGTATTTCATATACATAATAAATAATAAAAAATATATTTGAAGATTTGGTTAGGTACTTAGGTTTATGTATCATAATTCAAATTGTTAAAATTTAAAATAAAAAGTGAATATCTTTTTTTTTTGGACTGGAAAAGTGAATATCTTTACTTTCACATGTTTTTGGGGGGGACATGGATTAAAGTATTAAATCTCGTTCTAAACAAATCAGTATAAATCCATGGGCCGGAGTAAAAAAATTTGGACCGGACTGATGGAGGAAGCTTCCTATGGTTCCTTTTTTTTTTTTCACTAACCCAAGATCTTCTGCTTTATCACTTGATACAAAATTATTGGCGTATATTAAAAAAATCTCTTGCAAGTAATTTTTGTTAATCACATTTTTAAATTGGTAATAAAAAAATTACAAATAATAATATAATGCGAAATAATACAAGAATATGTATCTACAATTCTACATCATTTTTGTCTCTATCATATTGGATCATCATCATTCATCACCCACCAAATCTTCAATATCCTGAGTTATTGGATCGGTTGAAAAGGTGTCTCTAATACTAACTTCTTATTCTTTGATCTGTTGTCTCTAGACTCTAACTAAACGTGTGTCACGTGTAATATAGGAGCCTTAGCTAGTTAGCTTTCCAACAAATATAGTTGAGTGATTCACTCTGTTAATGTTCTAGCGCCAAATACACGCCAGCAGGATTCAATGAAGATAGAATATAGTTTAGACATAATAAATGTATGTATAGTTTTCTGAGCTTCATTAAAAAAACATAATTGTTTCAGCAAATTATATATTCTTTAGGTCAAATAATTGTATTGTAACAAATTTGGATTGGGCAATTCGAAATAAAATAATTAATAAAAAAATTAATTGGACGTCATTTATTACTAAGCCGCCAAGAACGAAGTCAGATCCTGTTTAGCAAAATAAAATAATAATAATCATAATAATAATATTAGTAAATTAAACAAATTTAAAAACAATATATAGTTAGTAAAGAGATTTGTGATCTTATATTGCGTAACTGATGATGGACTTGTGTATAAAAGACAACAAGAAGAACAACAAAAAGCTGGTGAGCTTCCGGCAGTTTCATGCACCCTTAGTGGCCCTTCATATTATATTTGTAAAAATAAATAAATATTTTGATTTATCAACCAAAAAAAAAAAAAGAAAAACTTTGTGTTCTACATCATTCCCTCCACCTTCGGTGTGAAAACCAGTAACAGTGCTTAACAAACTGTGAATATGCAAAATAAATAAAATGGAAGTTTATTTTTAATTAAAGGTTGAATTCGCAATTACAGAACATAGTTATAGAATAATATATATACACATGGATAAGGCCAGAAAGAATAAAATATATACATGTCTTCGTCGTAAATTAATTAGCAACTCGCAGTTTCGTATAAGAAATGTAAACGTGAAAAGAGTAGTACAAATATTATAGAACAATACTTTATTATTATCAATTTATAGTCTTTTTTATAAAGTTATAAAAAGTGATTTTATTGCTTCATATAAATTGTCACGCACTTCAATCAAACGTGCATATATAAAACTATTAGAGGAGTTATTCGATACGAATTTAAATTAATATAAATATAAAAATTATTTTTAATATAAATTTTATTTATTATAATTTATAAAAATTGAAATAATATATAAATTAAATATAATTATTTTTATAATTTTCTAATAAAATTTATATCTTCTTAACTTATAAACCTAACTATTTTTAGTTTTTAAACCTTTTTAGTCTCTTTACACAGTAAATCTTCCCCCTAAAAAATTGAGAGAGAGAATAAGGGATAAGCACACACAAATTCTATTATATTCATCTAGAAAGTCAGCTGGATCTTACATTATTCAGTCATTTTGGTCACAAATGGGAAAAATGATAAAAACCTGCTTATTCTTCAAGCCCCCAAAGTTGGACTTCAAAATAAATTGTTAAAAATTGAAACCCCTTTAAATTAAATTTAATTATTTCACCCTGTAGAACCCTCTAGACACACCACTCCAAAGAAATTAAATAAACTAGCCATGTCATCACCACACTCTCCTTTTCATTTCAGTTCAATTCACTTAAATTTCCAAACTTTAAAACCCCCTCTTACTAATCCCTCTCCAGAACTCCCCATACTCCCATATAGCACCATTCTTTTCTTATTCTTTTTATTTTTAAGTTTCCCTCCTAAAACTTTCTTTATTTTCTCTCTTACAAGCATAAACACAAACACATAGAGAACATGGGAACTTTGGTGGGGCATGTAGCACCAGGTTTTGGATTCATGCTAATAGGTTTATGGCATCTCTTCAACCACATCAAGCTCCATGCAATTAACCCCAACAACTACACTTCTCCACCATGGTTCCCAACTTCAACCTCCAAGTACCTTGAGCTCTTCCTCATCATGCTTGGCTGCACTGCTTCCATATCCATGGAGCTCTTCATCGGCCCCGATCGCCACCAACCCTTCGACCCTGACGGCACCATTCCCTCCAACCACCTCCACAACTTCGAGCACTCCTCCATCTCCATGACCTTCTTCGTCTACGCCGCCTTCGCCGTCGTCCTCGACAAGCTCAAGCCCCAAGCTCAACATGGCATAACCCAGTTGCTTGGAGCCATAGCCTTTGGTCAACAACTCCTTCTCTTCCATCTCCACTCCGCTGACCACATGGGCCCTGAGGGTCATTACCACATGCTCTTGCAGCTTCTTGTTCTTGTTTCTTTGTTAAGTACCCTTCTGGGGTTTGGAATGCCACGAAGTTTTATTTTAAGCTTCGTGCGTTCCTTTAGCATATTCTTTCAGGGAATATGGCTCATGACCATGGGGTTCATGCTGTGGACCCCAGGTCTCATCCCGAAAGGATGCTTTATGAACCTCGAGGAAGGTCACAAGGTAGTCAGGTGCCATGATGACGTGTCACTTCATCGCGCCAACTCTCTTGTGATCATCCTGTTCAGCTGGTTCTTCATTATCGTCACCGTTTTCGCCGTTTCTCTATACTTAGTTCTGATCAAAATTTATAGCAACAACAAGAAGATTGAATATTCTCCCATGGAGAATAATGAGGAGGAGTATGATGAAGAGGAAGATAAGTCAAGCGAAGACATTGAATCTCAAAAGAAGACGAACATAGTTGGGAATAACCCCATGAGGTTCATCCACGTTGGAAAGTCATTTTCATCACTTGACATAGAAAGGTAACAGATTTGAATTAAATTACGTGGCTGTGAATTGCGGTTACAGTCAATTGCTGTAATAAGCCGCAACAGCAGCAACAATATAATATTATTGTGACATGAAACTGGGAAACTATGAAGGTTTATGGTCCCATAACATGTCACATCCTCCCATATTTTACATTCATTTTATTTCTGTTTATAATGTATACAAAATTTTAAGTTAACGTCGTATAAAATTTTTCAATTGATGAAATAATATATGTTGTTAACTTAAAGCCTGTACATTATTTAGAGATATAAAATGGCGTTGTAATTATTAGTGGTTAGGTATAGGTGGGTGGGTTTATGGTACATATTCTGTGTAAAAATTAAAGAGATTAAATTAATTAAGCCAGCTGAAAATTAATGTGATTGGTGGCTTAATTAAATTTGCGAATGTGGATTACGTATACGTTTATATATTTTTTTTAGAGGGTGATATTTGATTTGTAAGATTTGCTTCTTGATGTATATGTACGTAGTCCGTGGAAAAATCAAAGAAATTTCCTTTATTAATTTTTATGGGCTATCTATTACTTCTGGTCAACAGTATTTGATTTTGTTTTATTATTTTCTTTTTTCTTGTGCATATGGATATAATTTAGCTCGGATAATTTGGCAGTTTCAGAATGGTAGCAAATGGGTTTTGGTGGAAGAAACCTTAGGCCGTGGACCCATGCATGGTTTTACTTTAATTTTATCACCTAGTTAGCTATAATATTTTTTTTTTTGGGTGACATAAAGTTAGCTATAATATATATGCTTCACATTATTATATATATGGAGACATCTGTATATATTAAGATAATTAATTATTAATTACATATAGGGTACGGTGATTCTATTTCAATGCCTTTGATAGGTGGCTTAAAAAGAAATAAAGTAAAAACATGTGAACTGGCATTAAAAAAAAATTATATTCGCTAATATATAAATCATAAATGTGAAGTAGATCACATCACTATAAATAATGATTGTTAAAAAAGTAATTAACTTGCGTTTGATTTGATTTGTTTTGATAGTGACATTTATTTAAACTTTAAAATATTTTAGAAATCTCTGTCGTCCCTTAGCCTAGTATCAAATTAATGAATTAATAAGTCAACAAAAAAAAAAATTAATGAATTAATAACTGTTCATGGGGGAAGAGTAAAGAGAAGAGAGGCCTAGGATATGTATTTTCTTTTACTCAATGTAAAACTAATATAATCTATGATATTTGTAAGTGCTGTTTGACTCTCTATAAATAAAAATTATCTTTCTATAAAAAAAAAAAGGCCGTAAGTTTTATTTTTTGAAAAATGGGGATTCAATTTAATTGTAATTAAAATAAAAATTCTCATGACATAAACACTAAATCCGTTATCATATTTATATATGTTTTAATATGTTAACTAAAGATGAAAATAATTAATATTTATATTTAATAATTTTTTGTAATAAAATAATCAATTTTTTTAATAATATAAGATAGTTACAGTATTTATAAAAAAAAAACAAGTGGATTCTTTTTTACAACAGTATTATGAAACTAATATTACAAAGCTTTTAAAAACTCAATAATTAAGTTATTATCCAAAATTAATAAAAATGATTATTTAAAATTAAAAATATTATCATCTAAATATAATAAAAATAATTACTCAAAAGATATATAACTTATCTATTGTCACCTTCGAGTAAATTGGTTTCAAGACTGGAAGAGATATGTACGAGGATGATGGGGTCATGTTGGATATTCGTTGTACCAACCAAGTTGGGAGATAAACAAAACGAGAAAGTCAAAACTCAAACCAGAGAAGGCAAAATGTGAAAGCAACCAAATCGTACAAATCAAGTAATCAACCAAGCAGTACCATGCAAAACATTTATATATGAATATAAAACTCTCATTTTTTTTCTTTTATTATTAACATGCTAACAAATTATTGAATGTGTGTGAGGGACTCAAAACTTATTGCGTTAAAGAAAACCTCAAATCTGAATAAATGAAGATTCTTGTCCTTAATAATTCAGAATAAGTTCTGCCATGGAAGAAGTCACAGCATATGCATCCTCCTCACGCCTCATTTACCAAATTGACAATGATGTTTTCATGCACATGCCAACAACCATAACAGCTTTAACGAACAAGGTCCAAAACCATCAACATTCACATTCTTAATAACTAAGTAAAATTCTACTTAAAAACCAAATCAGTCCTTTTGAAACTTCTTTTTAATTACAAGCATTAGTCCTTTTCACAGCATTTATAATCTGCTTTATTCACCCTTACTCATTCCTAAGCTTTACACCGTTCATAATGATCTATCTAACTGTCCTCTTGTTCTTTCATTAATGAATTTTCGTGATCTAAAAATGTCCTTTGATAAGCTATAGCTTACACTCACACACTACCAAGTTAACTCTTTCTAGATTGTGATGCAAACTAACTACTATGCAATGCCGCAGATCAGATGTAACTGCAATTAAAGAACTAACCTGTGCCTTAATCTGCAACTTTAATCTTCTTAAAATGTAGCACAAGGGTGTTTTCGCAATTTTTCTGCAAGACTATGTCAAGGTCCACAAAAGGAAGGACAAATTTAGACAGCAGCTCACAAAATATCTTGATCATAGAAGATCCAAAGCTCTGTTTCAAACTTCAAAGTAAGTGTGAGATAGAAGCATAAAACTTGAAAGAAAAAAAATGAACATTAGATGGAGACATATTATATGTTGAACATTCTGCTCATAAGGAATAGTTATTACAAAGAATAGAATTCACCTGATAAAATTATAGAGAGGGTCTAAATATCAGAGAGAACTATACCCAACCTTTCATCATCAAAAGCATTTCTAAACTCCCCAACATCTGGTAGAAGAAGTTGATTCCACCTTGGTTTGTATCAGCAGCCTTAGCAATTAGCATGCTTTAACTTCCAGTAATGGAAAAAACAAAGAGGTGACGGAATGCAATCTACTACTCTTTGATTCCCCTTAAACCCTTTCTAGGTTCCAAAGTTTCAAATTGCAATGATCTTAAAGGAAAAGAAAACATTATTTTGACGTCCTAACTTTTAATATAACGGTATACTGAAAAGATCAGGGTATTCATCAGATAAATCAGCAAAAACAATGTGTATGAAAACTTCTTGAACTATCTTACAACACCACTGAACCCAGGCATTCTTTCCATTCTCTGACTCCACAAGACTCTTCTTACCAATGATACATCTTCCCACCTTCCTGCATCTGCATATATGTTCGATAGGAGAACTTTACCTCCACCATGAGATGGTGCCACGCTGGCTAACCTCTGTGCAGCCCTCTCTCCAATACTTACATTTCCGTGAGTTCTGCATGCTGCTAATAAGGTTCCCCATATTACAACATCAGCCTCCATTGGCATATTCCTTATCAGTTCTTCTGCTTCTTCTAGTAGCCCAGCTCTTCCCAGAAGATCAACCAGACAACCATAATGCTTGATATCTGGTTCAACATTATATACACTCTTCATGCTTCGAAATATTCTCCGCCCATGATCCACCAGCCCCGCATGACAACAAGCACTAAGGACTCCTATAAATGTAATAGGATTGGGTTTAATACCATACCTATGCAAATCAGAAAAAACCTCTAAGCACATACTTGCATGTCCATGTGATGCTAAACCACATATAATTGCATTCCATGCTGACACGGAAGACATGTTTTCTCGAATCTGATTGAAAAATCGTAAGGCAATGTTGATGCTCCCACATTTTGCATACATATCAATCATGGCTGCACATAAATTGCCATTCAAAGGAATGCATTCACTAGTAGTGTATTCGTGAGCCCATCTTCCTTCATTCAATGCACCTAGAGTGGCAATTGCGGAAAATACACCCACCATGGTAACTTCATTTGGTTTGACCCCACTAGCTACCATTTCGTGGAAGAGATCAAGAGCCATTCTTGGTTGTTCAGTTTGTGCATAGCCAGCAATCATTGTACTCCACGAAAATACATCTCTTTCGGGCAACTCGTCAAAGATTTGCCTTGCCTGCTCCATCATTTTATTTTTTATGAATCCAGAAATGAGAGCATTCCATGATTTTAGGTGATCTTTTACACCCACTTCAAATTGTAAATTGGCAAGGTCCATCATCCCACAAGATGAATAAAAATAGATGATTGTAGTCTGTATGAAATTGTAACAGTCGAATCCTTTCTTAACAACTGTTCCATGCAATTGCCGACCTTCATCGACTGCTGTCTGACGACCACATTCTGAAACCAAATTCAAAACCATGACTTCATTAGGCCCTATTCCATTCTGTAGCATTGCACAATACATCACCAAAGCTTCATGCAAACACTTTGTTTGGATGCAACAATCAATCATTGTCCCCCAAGAAACGACATCCTTATCAGGCATCCTCTCAAACAACTCCATGGCCATCTCAACATGCCCTGCCTTTGAATACCCATTCAAAATGACATTCCAGGACACCAAATTTGGCTCAGGCATCTCATCAAACAGCCTCCTCGCTTCTCCTAAACCCAAACAACCACAATAAGCATGCATCAAATTAGTTGAGACAACAACCTGCCCCTCAACAACCAACTTAATAATCAATGCATGAACCATCCGGCAGTTCCAAATCTCACCAAAATGTAAGCAAGCAGACACTACATTCACCAAAGTGACCTCATTAGGGACAACATTGTGATCCATCATGTCCTTGAAAACCTCAAGGGCATCCCCAAAGCAACCATTTTGAACAAGACCCATTATCATGGTGGTATAGGAGACGAAACCTTTACCAGGCATTACGTCAAACAGTTGGCGGGCACTGCCAGTTTGGTTAGCTCTCATGTACCCAGACACCATAATATTGCAAGAAACAGGGTCCAAAGTAGAACAAGCCTTAAAGAGCAACTGGGCATCAAACAAGGAGCCGCATTTAGCGTACATGCTGATCAAGCTGTTATGAATGAAGGTGTTGGAATGGAGTCCGAGTTTGAGGACCAAGGAATGAAATTGGCGACCCAAAGCAGCGGCGGAGAGTGAAGAACAACACTTGAGAGCAGAAACAAGTGCAAGCTCGCATTCGTAATGGTTGTTGTCTTGTCTTGCATTGAAGAAAACGCGAATGAAGTGTTGTGGATCTCGTGAAGGAGGGACTTTGGTGGCTGAAGTGGAAACCCATTTCAGTGTTTGAGGGAAGAACTTTAGTGTGAGATTCTTAGAACTGTAGACCCACATGGGAGGTGACACATTAAACTCAAAATTGGATCTTTCCTCAGTTCCTCTGGAGTTTTCTTGTTAAGATTTTTAGAGACAGAAACACTGGTTTTTGTTTCATGGCTACTTTGATTTGGGCGGTTACGACAGTTGTTTAGGAATTTATTTAATTTTAGATTTTTTTGGTGACAATTTAATTTAATTTTAGATTTGAATGTAGTAATAGTGTGCTGTAAATAATTCTTAATTTTTTTTGGTAGATGAATTTGAGAAAATTCAGATTTTTGCTTAAAAATTATATTTTAAACCTGGGAGGGGTAGATTAACTAGTGTTGAATTTACCTAAACAAAGTGTGCAATTTGCATGGCATGAAAGGATTAAATTGTTTGATTCTGTTCGTCTTTGGAGCTTTTGGGTTGATACTAAAACATTGCACTTATAAGAGAGCCAAAATATTCCAAAACAAAATAATGAGTATGTTATCATTGGAATCTAGTAATCTTAACCGTTTATTTTAATTGATTTTAATACTTGCATTACTTCTCTTATTAAAATCTGGTATACCTAAAACGCTTCGTTATCATTATCATTATCACAAGCACACTTCCAAAGAATAATACGTTCTCATGAATCATGATTCAGTGCACTCATTCACGACAATGAAAGTAAGGTGCAAACATTGAGGTCCAAGTATTGTCAACAACCTAGTGGAACTTTAAACCTACGAAATCCAAATAATGTTCAGCGAAGCACATCTTGTCATGTATGTATATGTATCTTAAACTGATACCAGAATATAGTACAGTTCAAAACTGAGCTTGAACAAACAAATAATAGATTTTGTTCACCGATTTTGCGTACAAATCCCTTGTATTATTCACGATTTCACTAGTGCCTACACTAAACTAAACAAATTTATTGATGTACTAATATCTTTATACAAATTAAATCTTAAGTCATGAAAACAGCAGTACCACCTGAACTCTTATTGATTGAACCATATGTACTATAGTAGACCTAAGAGTGCATTTTTGTCTTCACATTAATAGGTGACAATATATACACACACCTTACCCTTTATCAACACTCAAAACACTCTACATTAACATTGGAATGTGTCAAACATATCACACAATAAGAATCCCGAAGCATAGTAGTAATTCTTATTTTTTAAGCAAACTCTCGATCAGGGAAGAGAAGAGGAGCCACCAGAGTCCAAATGTACAATCCAGCAGTGGCCCACTCGGTGCCGATTCGAACCCACACTGATGTCCAGCCGACGTCAATGAGATCGGAGCTGTCGGATGTGCTGGTCCACCCAGAGAGAAGCATAGCAGAGTACATGCTAGCAAGTGCAAATATCAGGTGGAAGAATGAGTAGGAATAACTAACTGGCTTTGATTCCTTCTCCTCCCCCTTCTTTGATTTTCCTTCTTCAAGTTCTGCTTCAAGGAGAGGTTTATTCCCACCTGAAAAAAAATAACATGTACGTACTTTGAGAAATGAGGCTTATTGGAAAAATATTATCATTCCAAGTACTAGAAATAGTAATAGGACTATTTGTCTTTCAGAATTTTCACTTTCCTGTTTTCATTTTCTATTATCAATGTTAATAACAAAACTGCCCCCTTGAATTCATTCTATTTCCCATCTTTCAGAATTTTTTAAAAAGAAAATGTGAAAACAAATTAACATTAAAGACAGAAGAATGTTTTAAAAACCAAACATGCTCTCATTTTCTTCCAGGAAGTGGTTCTCCTAAATCAAAGTCAAAATAAGATGTTAAGGTCATAATTTGGTTTACTAATCGGGTTCTATACCGAAGGAATTGATTTCATTTCTGAAAAGAAGTTTGTATTTCAGTATCATAAGAGGAGTAGACTTAATGCAAAATCCCAGACACATATGCTCACAAATTTCATAAGATAAAGAGATTATAAATATTACCAGATTTAGGTGAAGATGGTGGAGTTCCTAAGAATGCAGTTGAAGATCCAGCACGAAGAGCAGAATACAAAACAGATAGCACCGTTGTTAGCATGCCAAGAACAAGTGTGCCTGTGCTGACGGCTCTGGACTTGTTGAGACCATTGCACTCATAGTTATGAGGTTCACTAGAAAGACCCGTGTAGCACACATAGGCACAGTAAAGGGAAATCACAGATGCAGGCAGCAAGCTTCCATTCACCTGATTTCATACTCCCATCATTGATGAATATTTTGTGTAAAATAAAAGTATGGCAGCAGGGGTTACATGGAGTAAAACTAAGTAATCAAGCTAATGTGATTAATCAAACTCGAGAATTCTCAGCACCATTACACAAGCTAAATTGATGATGGGAAAATAGTAAGACATGTAGCATTCATATAAACTTGAACGCCCTTTCAGAGGACCTTAACTAACTAGAAACCCAAAAACATAATCATATGTCTTTTGCATTCTTGAGAAGAACTATATCTAGGAACAATTTAATAACTTTATCATCTATTGTTCAACAAAACATGTCTAGTTCAGAAAATAGTATTGAAAACTGCAAGACCCTAAGATGTTCTCGCATATAATGGAGCTTCAATAACTTACAAGTAGTTATATTATTTACCTGAGGATGTAAAGCAATTATTGCAAATACAAATGCAAGGATCATGGTCATGACAAGGAAGAACACATTGAGGCCACAATCATATCCAGAAGGGTCGAACCAGATGAAAAGAAGTCCTGATAGCACATATGCTCCAATATAGCATGCGATCGACACAACAAGTAAAGCGATGTACCTAAAATTCCATCTTATTAACATACAATGGTAAATAGAAATCCATAGCGAAAACCATGCCAAAAAAAAAATCAGCATACCATTTCTGTTCATCTTTTGCAACCCATGCATCATTCCAATTGTGTGTAAAGTCAAGTAAAAGAATAACTTGGATCAATAAGAAAAATCCAGCCCCAAATTTAGATACAAACCCTATAAACATTACAAGTAAGAACATGTCAGAATAGCAATACACTTCCTACTCGAGACACTAAACAATCATGCAAAAAGGAATCAAAAGCTAAATAATTGAATCTACATAACTTACCATATGCTAATATTATGACATCTGGAATGAAAAATGAAAGGATCACAAACAAAAGCCAAATCACCATTTTCACAGTCCATCCACCATGGTGCCATGAATCACGCCTATCATTCTGGTCCTTCACACCAATCATTATAAGGGCTAGAATACTAAAAAACAAGCAATTCCCCAAGCTCACTCGAAGAACTGCTTGTACTTGATACCATTCCTTTGTCTGAGAATCAGATGAATCTATCCCTGTAACAAAAAGTCAACATCAAACTATGGCAATGCCATTGCACCCTAACTAGCGAATCAGAAGCAAAGTTAGAATCTTTTTATGGGGGAAAGAATGACTGACATGGGAGTTTCTCCAAAAGAGGAGCGCCAACTTCTCTGAGAATCCATGAAAGGATGAGAGAGGCGCCGAAGAGAAAGCAGTAACCGATCCTCGCAGATTTCTGGGAGATTCCAGATGCAACGGAGGTGCAGAGTCCGCAGGTTAGGGATGCGCAGCAAGATACGCAACACGACATCGTTTTGTTGCGGATTCAGAAAGAAAGGAAGGAAGAAGGAGATTCAACTTTGAATGCGTTTCAATTTCAACGAAAACCAAAATTGGAAAACACTGGAAGATAGCTTCGTACTCTCTGAGTTTCTTCTTCTGCGTTGGCGTTTATTTCTGTCGTTTTCTAGACTCGAGGCTTTATTCAATCTTCGCCGTTTAAAGATTCATTTGTCGTTTGGGCTTATTACTTATTGGGCTTCGATATGATAAATGGGCTTTTAAGCCCCAATTATCTTTTTGTAAGTTTTCTTTTTTTTCCCCAATCCAATACAAAAGAAATAAAATGAACCCCTGTCCAAAAGCTATTTATGCATGACCAAAAAAAAAAAAGCTATTTATGAATTCTAAATTTTTGAGAAATTACTTTAATAATAATTTGTGTACCAAAACTTCTTTATATGCCAAAATCAATAACAATAATTATTTTTGCACAAATGAACTGAACGTAAAATTCATCATCAACTATTTTGGCTTGTGGTTAGCAGTTTTTTAATTTTTTATTTTAAACTAATTAAATACGTGACAATTAATTTATGTTTGGATAGTTTAATTAGATAAAATTGGTTTTAAGATAATTTATTATATCTAGAATTTATTAAAAAATACTATTGTTAAATAGTATAAATTTAAGCATTTTGGTACTATGAACTGCCCCTTCATATTATTTAGTATTTAATACTTGAAATCAAATTGGTAAAATCATTATAATTTTAAAATAATAAACTTTTGCTTATACCATAAGTTTCAAAATATTACTTTTATGTATAAGTCATGTTTTAATCTTAAACAAAAATATTAGGAACAAACATATTATGACTAATAGGGAGTCAATATGAGTTACGGGATAATAGTTCATATAAATTTTAGATAATAATTAAATTATTAATATATGACTTACAGATGATAACTCACATAAAATTTGGATAATAATTTAATTATTGACTTCTTAATGGACTCTTAACATTGGTTCCGTATCATTGTTTAATATTAAATTATTAATTCGATTATAATTTATGCTTACTTTTTTCTTCTAAAGAGATCTTTATTGCCAAAAAAAGGAAAAAAGTTTTTAGGGTGTTCTCAAACCTGATCTAACAAGTCACCAAAAAAAAAAAACCTGATCTAACATGAACCAAGTAATGAATGAATGAAAAATCAATCTGTTTCTCTTAATAGCCGCATACTTTTGTGGTACTAGTGGAGCCCTAAACCTGAGTTAGTAACATCCTAAGCGATCTTTATCTTTATCATGATCATGATCATCATCATCATCATCATCATTATCATCATGAATGATGTTCCTAAAGGCTAGAACCAATAAGAGCAGCATCTCCACGTGACCATTTATGGTGAATCATTTGAGATCACGCTGCACCAATCTTCATCAACAAGCACTTTTTCAATCCTGTCTCACCTACTTGTCTCACTCATCATGCTCAAAATTACATTATTCACTTGAAATAGACACTATAAAATGTTACTAGTATTATTATTTTATTTAAATATGGTTATCATTATTGACTTTCCTGTTACACACAAAACTCTTTTTATATTCAATTAAAAAATACTGCTCTTGTTGTAATCTCAGTTAGTCACATCTCAAAAAAATAACAACAATGATATACATTCATCCAATCCAACTCTTCCCATTATTGCACTTAATCAACCAAAGTCAATAAGCAACCCTAATAATAACAATGGTCATGGATAAGGTGTTCCCTAATAATAGATGTTTAAGTATTTTTAATTGTTGATCTTAAATTGATTTTAATTATAAGATATTTTATTATTTAAATCAACAACTAAAAATACTGAAACACTTTATATCATGAAACACTTAACCTGCTTTCAATAATAACAGGGATTTCCTTCCAGCCTGGGAGCTTCCTTTTCTCTCATATCAGCACAAAATTCCAACCCCTTTGAAGTAACATGTCCCCCAAGGACTCCTTAATTCACAATCTTCAACAAATTGGCCTCCATTTGTGTCAACCTCATTGTCATTTGGTGTGATAAATGAATCTAAGCCTATGTAAGTGGCTCAAATTCAACATTGTCTATTCAATTAGGCCCCCTTCAGATTGATGGAGTGATGGACTATTAGCAACAAGGCCCACAAGATTAGTTTTGAATGTACTTAAGGATCTTATCTTATGCTCTTAAGATAAGATGTGGGAGCGTTTGCTTGGCAAATCTTCCCCTTAACAGTGAGACATTAATTTTGACAAACTCATCTGTCACATGCTTCCACACTATGTTCCAATGTGGATCTCACGTGAAGTCTCACAAACTTTTGTGTATAAACAAGCCTTGAGCCTTGAGTTGTGTGTCTCTTCTTCAAAGAAGCAAACCTAAGAGAGGCCCCATAGGTTTCAAGGGATAATGATGTGATCAAAGGTTTTAGTCACTGTTTTAGATAACCCTTGCTTTTCTTTCTTAGCACCAACTAATAGTTTTAATTTTCATAGAAATGACCGTCATAAATAATCATCGATGCGTTTTAATGTACAATTACATCTGTATACATATAACTCAGTAATTACGTCGCATGTTTTTTGTCCAGACTAAATTAGTAAATATTTTTCTCTGTATATAAAGAGTATTTACATTTGAAAAAAAAATAATAATAAAGAGCATCTACACAATATAATTGACCGTAATTAGTATAATTGACCGTAATTACTATATATTAATACAAGAATTAATTTATTTCTCATTGGACCAACTCAATAATGTTGGATGGCCAACATGACTTAACTAGAAGCTAAAATTGTTTTGAAACAAAATTTGAAAAGAGATAAAGAGAGCACGTGCGTTGGCTTGGAATATATATACAGGTGGAGTCTTCATATTGGATAAGGCAATTCCAAAGTCTTGATGTGGATGTAATTAGAAATGTTTACTCATGCCACATGGATTTTTCTTTTTCCCACTTCAATAAATTGTGCTGCTTCTGAAGTGAGTTTGAAGGTACTACACTGAATCCTTTTACACACTTCTAAATTATGGGAAACTCTGGTAGAAGGAGGATTGAGAAGTGGAGGAGAATGATAAGGCAACAGAGGGGGAAGCTTTATATAATGAAGATGTGTATCTGTATGCTTATTCATTGGCATGATGACAATTCTTAGGCATCAGCATTTACTTTAACTTTTGGCTTTCTTAAATCAGCTTTTAAGGGTTTTATTATATATGTGATATGTGATTATATATATATATATATATTTTTAAAACTCTTGTATAATAGCATTCATATACAATGAGAATGTGTATTAACATATTTGGAATCATCCCTACTCTTAGAGCAATTCTGTTTCTGTGGTCAAACATATATAGTGTTGATCATATCATAATTCCTTACTTGTGCTTTGTGTCATTTATATGTTTAAGGTGTTTGGAATACTCATCTTAGTAGAAACTAGTGTTAATGTATATATATATGCTACTACTTATTAACACAGCTTTCAATTTATCTTACCTTGAGCTTTCAATTATTGAAATTGACTAAATATCAAATCTATTAATTAAAAACGTAATTAATTCTAGAATTTGACATGAGAGATTCATGATTTATCTAAATTTTTTCTTCGTTTGATCTTAAGCCTCTATAGTTAAAAGGAAAAGTCCCCATTGTTAATTTAGCCACAAAATAAATTGCTCACTCCAACGGTAGGAGTTAAGTAGATTTCATTTTTCATAGATTGCTCATCCGCATAAGCTATCTAGGATTCTAATCTTTTATAGGACCAATTTTTTTTATCATGTTTTCATTTTTTGGTTTCACGGTTTCTTTTTTGTAATTTTCTTTAAAAAGGTAAAAAGGAAAGAAATTGAAAACAAGAGAGCAAAACAGATTGTATATATGTCTCAATAAGCAAAAGCCTCGTTATGTATTATGGTATCTCTATCTCTCTGACTGAGACACGGAATTGGCATGCTGAAGTTGAGGCACAAAATGTACATGTGTTTGAGAATGTACTACATATAACACACATATATATATAGTCATAGAGACAGATTAAAAATATAGGGAGATATTTAGAGACAGGGCTGGCCGTTCCAATTAAATAGGAATCTAAGTCGTTTTCAGAGGAGAAGGAGGGGACAATGTGAGAAAGAGATGGACAAGTTTCGTTTTTGGTTTGGCATCTATAAATTGATTAAATTCTATTGGGAGAGACCATCATAGTGTCATCATTTTCACATTCTCTCCACTACCATGTATTTATATGGAAGGGTTTTTATAAGCTTCATTCTTGTGTATTATGCATTTATATACTAATGAGATTTCTTAAGCCTCAAGCTATGGAGCCATGGAGGAGTGGTCGACGGCTTCAGTATTTCTGGAGAGAAACTGAAAGTAAGACTTATGTATCATCATTTGGAGATAGATGCAGGGGAAGCAATTATAAATAAAAGGTGAGATCATATTCATACTTAATATGGTGTCAATTTTGAGTTTATGCATGACTATACTGTCAAGTCTCTCAAATATTATCTGATATTTCCATAAAAAAGTTTCTTATATGTTTTTTTTTTCTTTTTTCATCTTTTTTGGTCTCTGATTTTTTTTTCCATCCCTTTTAATTATTTTTTGTTGCCCAACGTTTGTTATGGTGTGCTTTCTTTTTTTAGACGAGAAAACTTTTGATCAATATCTATATGAATATGTAGAAGACGTATAAAGCAAAGAGAAAACTTTCATATATGCTATTTTTTCTTTCCAAATTACATTTCTATTGCATTGTTGCATGAGAGTAAAGGTTGAAAGAGAGTAAATAGAAAGAAATCATAATTAATATTAATAAATTAAAGAGAGTATAAATAAGTGAAGATAGATTTTGTTAAAAATTTTCAAAGATACTGCTATATGTAATGGGAGGTGGTGGCAGATATATACATAGTGACAGTGCATACTGCATTAACAGAATAAGGTTGCACTAGAACAACAATAGACGTGTTTATTCCCTTTCCAAAAAGAATTTGAACATAATATTGTTAGCCAAATAAGTGATACTAAGCTCATTAAATTGTCACTATTTCCCGGTAGGCTAACAACAAGTTCACTGGAAACCTGAAGAATATAACGAATCGTCCCATGTAGATCTCCTCGGAGTTAGTGCCTCCGATTGCCTTGGAGTATGTGCTTTAGCTCCTCCCTGCACCATTAAATCAAAACCAGAAATATATCATACAGATAAAAGAAAATGTAGCATCCATGGAAACAACTTTTGTAAATTCAAGGGGACAGAAAAAAAGATTGATTATCTGGTAAACAAGAAATAAGAATAAAAAGCATTGTTCCATAATTTGCTTAACAAGAAATCTCTTACCACCTTTTGACCAGTCACCCTTCGGATTGATGGTGCTCGTGCAATCGAGGAAGCAGCTGCAGCAGCTGCAACACGTATTCTGCGAAATAAAGTTCATAAATATTCAAATTCAGATTAGCAGAAGTTTCATCCACCTTTACAAACTCAAGTTTCAGAACTTTAGTTTACTGTCCCATACCTTTTATGAACATCAACATATTCATCTGTCTCATCCACAATCTCCTCCTGCACCATTGGAAAAACTTATAATCAGTATTGAAGGAAAATGATCCAATTACTGCGGATGGGAGAATATATCGAAGACTATAATTTACTTGCAGAAGTTCTTCGAACACATCTTCTAGAGTGATAATACCAATCACTTCACCGTCTTCAATACTATCTGAAAAAGAACCATTTCTTGTCAAATCATTAGATTGCGAAGCATTTAGCTCATTGCTTTTCGGAGTGAGGGGATCTGAGGGCTGGTCAATGTCAACAACAACACTCTTCGATTTTTCACTCTGTAGCAATGGAGTGGTCAACTGCGAATCCCCATTGTCTTTGCTTTCTTCATTTTTGTCTCCATCATCTTTTTGTGCATTTGCATTTCCTTTTCCTCTGGCTCTAACAACAGCAGCCATATGACTACTGCCCTTTTGAAACTCATTCAGTATATCATAGAGAGGCATGTCTGATGGAACTCTGCACATATAAAACCATGTTTGACATTCAATTGGAAAGTTAAATGTTAATAAAAATCATTCATTGCTTCCTGACAATTAGGAAACTTTATCCATGACATAGTAACAAAGACTATGTAACAACTAAGTGGTTTGGAGTTACAGCTTTATAACCTTTCTTAATTAAATAAAATTTTAATCCAAGTTAAAAGCATATTTGCAGGGATGAATTATGAATTGGAGCGATCGAATTAGTATGTGTTATGTCACCTAATTGGTGAATTCATATAACTATTGATTCAAGAAGAAAAAATGACTGAGGTTGTGCTAAATATATATCACTCATGCACCTCAAGCTCATGCTTTTAGGAGAGTTTAATCACCGTGGAATTCTCCGAATGGAAACAGAACTTGTAGGAGTCTCTGTTTCTGGTCGTACAGTTAGAAGACTTTTGACCTAATTCAAAAAGAAATAAGGTGAGGAAAAGAGGAGAAAGTAATAAAAGCTGGAAGAATAAAATAAAGCCAAAATGTGAGTGAAGATTTAACACCCACCAGCAGTAGTCCAATAATATTTTTTGGATTTCCAGAATAGACAGGAACCCGGCTGTGCCCACGGGCAAGAATTTTCCCCATTGCTTCCCTAATTTAAGGTTCATTAACTTAGGGTTCAAGGAATAAAATAATGCATGATCCAGTACGTATACTTTTAGCAATTGAAAAAAACCACACACTGTTAACTGTTTGGTACATTCTCTGAATTACTATCGTAGTAACAACCTCTATAATATAGTATTGTTTAATGTATGATATAACTGACTCTTAGCAAGGGAATAATTCAGAGTAAAATTTTTTGTCCAAACCAATAAATCTGATGAAGATAAACTAAGCCACACAGAGTCACTCACCAGTCCAATTTTGAATTGACATCTAAAGAAAAAGTTGATTCGATAGGAGTCATAGCCTCTTCAGCAGTCTATCAAAGACACACGAGTAAGAAAGAAGAAAAATGAGTGTTATTTAGAAGCCTTCTGCAAAAAGTGTGAAGTAAATATTCCTTTCACAAGTCAACAGCATAAAACGTGACATTTGATAATGAGGCAGAATACAGAGAAAAAGAAAACCATGAGTACACTGATCAATTTGGAAAACACAAGTTTACTGGAAGTGGTCAAGATTACTAGATTTGTGGAGTAACCTCCTTGATTATTATCAATTAGGATTGAAATTATAAATAGCTAAGAAGCTTCAGAATATGCTGTATGGATTATCATAATTTGCAAATTATCTTGCATTGTCATGTAATGAAGCAATAGTAACAAGCTGGCAGTCAGCATGTATGGCTTAATTGCAAACGTACCTTTTCAGTTAAATCTAGAGCTCCACTGATAATTGTTGTCTCATCATGAGAAAGATCACCACCTTTCCCAGCCTGAAAACAAGAAAATCCAACATTTAAGAATCAAACATGGTAATGGATTAACAATACCAGTAATATTCGGATAACTTCGTTAATGCTTATATGACTGATTCCATCATTAAGGCAACTGTACCTCCTTGCTGTGGATGGAGACGAGAGCTTTTAACTGTGCCCGCCTAAATAAAGCTTCATTATGTCCCAATAGAATATCTAGAACCTGGGAGGAAAAATTAGTGAGAAAAAGAATCATCTGTGGTCATGACTACCATAAATTCTGTCATTGTATAAGTTAACTCTGCCTATGTTGTGCTTTATCTCAAACATTTTGCAAAGCCAATCTAAGAGGAGATTCGTATTAAACAGTTGACGACCAACATAAAACATGTCCGCTCTTCATGGACAGGATCAACAAAAGACAAGACTGATGAACTGGACTTCATCGAAAAGGAATGAAATAGTGCTCATTTGCTAGCACACTAAGCATAATGCATCATACATCTGTAACTTCCATCAAAATTTATATAGAAATATCTCCAGATGATATTATATTAATTTATACTTATTTGTTCTCTTCTCAATAATATTATACTGGCTAAATGATTATCGAATGAAATATAATTTTACATCTTAATGCATATATCAATCAGATCAACAATTCTGAATAAAAAGAATTGGTACTTTAATCTATGAATGATAAGTCACCTTTCCAATGGGATAAGCAATTGGGTAACATAGTATCATTAAAACTCGCACAAGAGATACGAAGTTGGAACCTACAGCAAGCCCATATCTACTGCAAATTGCTTGTGGAATAACCTGAAATCAGAGGGAGAAAATAAGATTTGAAGAAAAAAGAGAATATTCATTGGATACAAAGTGTTAAATCCAAATCCCTGCTGAAATTGACATACCTCCCCAAAAAACAGAACAAAAGTCACAGAGAGAATGATAGCAACAAACTGATTGAACAACTTATCTAAGTATAACGGAAGCGCCTGCAGATTACAACATTCAAAGTCAATGGAAGCTAAAAAGCTAACCATACTCCACCAATCACTGTAAAGTATGTATGAATTAAAAATATCATGCGGAAATTTGAATGCGGTCACTAAGCAATGACTCCAAAATCCAAAAAACATGCAGATTCCACATGCATAGCAATTCCAATTCATCCATCATCAAAACAATTTTAAACAAGTCACTCAAATAAGCTTAATACGTAGTAAACCATAATGTATCAAATCCACATTATAATATTACTTTCGTGATCATTTTTTTCCTTCTAATTTAAGCACTTCTACAGTTCTGTTCTACATATTAGGTCTCTCCAGTGAGTTTGTCCTATAAACCACCACATTCTGCAACTAACAACGACAATATTCCAAATTCCAGTGAAAAATCTAGTACGAAAAAAGACGGAGCATTAATTCAGTTACCTCCATGGCAGCTGCATTACACAAAAGCAGAGTCACCAGAAGCTGGTGTTGTTTCTGAACCACGGGAATTATAGCCGCTACACACATTACACACAAAAAGTACGCTAAAATCACATCGAGTATTTGAAAATCTCGGAATCGGAGAAATTGAAGGACGCAGGCGACGGCGAAACGAACCTGCTTGCTTTTTCTCGGTAGGAGTACCACTGCGCTGAAGGATCTCGAGGTCGACGAGACCGAGAGACATGAGACCTAGGGTTAAGCCTGACATTATTCCGGCGAAGAGAACGAAGAAGCAGGAGAGTCCGGCGTAAATGTACCACCGCACCGATCCGAACGGAATGCCTTCCTCGTGGTCGCTGAGTTGGTTCCGAGTCAGAAACCGAGTCACCATCAACGCGTTCACCACATTATTCATCATTCTTCTTCTTCTTCTTGAGTTTCTTCTTCTTGTTGTTTAAAGTTTTCTTCTACCTTGGTAAGTTTTCGTTCGTGCTTCAGTTTGCAGTTGCAACTGACTCCATGTTCGTTGGACACGTGGCGCGTTTAGGGGCTGATGAACGTTTTTTAGTTAGGATGCGTGGATATTCCAGTTGGTGACGTGGATCGAAACGAACGGCGGAGAGGCTTCCATCTCACCTTTGATGAATCCTGACCGTCAAGTCTTATATCGTCACGGAACACGGAGCCCAATTACTGGGAATCACTTTCTTAATGGTACTTTCAGATTTTTGTTGATCCTTTTCTCTTCAGCAAATTTTTTTTGTTCTTTCTTCCGGGCCTCTTGGGCTATTAAGTATGACCAAACAAAAGGATGAATATATTTGAACCGAAAAGAAACTACCAAAAATTAAATGTTTTTTTTTGGTATTAAAATAAAATAAAATGTTAAATTACACGTTTAATCCATATAATTTTATTAAATTTATAAATTAATTTGTATACTTAATGTGTTTATAATTAGATTCTTATAATTAATAAAATTTTGTAAATAAATTTATATCGTTAAATTACTAAACTTTAAAACTGATCAAACTTTATATGAGAATATATATATATATATATATATATATATATATATATATATATATATATATTTTATATATAAT